>CABHPH010102339.1:0-27736 GCA_902168325.1 Peromyscus nudipes
CTTTCTTTCTTTCTTTCTTTCTTTCTTTCTTTCTTTCTTTCTTTTTGTGGTTTTTTGAGACAGGGTTTCTCTGTGTAGTTTTGGTGCCTGTCCTGGATCTTGCTCTGTAGACCAGGCTGGCCTCGAAACTCACAGAGATCTGCCTGACTCTGCCTCCCGAGTGCTGGGATTAAAGGCATGCACCCCCACCGCCCAGTGCCTCTTCTTTCTTTTAAGTAAAAATTCAAAGGATATCATCAGGGTTGAAAGCATTGGGGATTGATGGCATTGCTTTCATTTGGGAGATTCTTGATTTGCCTGGGACAGGTGGCAAATGATTAGCACCAGATACTCTGAGTCATGCTGGACTAATGGATTTTTGCTCAGAACAGCCTGGAGCCTGAACTCAAAGGCTGACACAAATTATTGCCGAGGGGAAGACTCACTCTACATCCAAGGGAAATGTCAAGATCCAGGTCCAAGGGGAATGCGTTACGCTTTAATGTAGAAAAAGTGTCAGGAAAACCAGAAGCCAAGAACAATTCAGGAAACAGACTGTGGTGGTCTTGGGGACACCCCCAGACTCTGCTTCCTCCTGGTAGTGGCAGCAGCGCTGTGGGCCTGGCTGCACATTCAGTCTACAGGCAGCCAGCTTTTATGATTCTGTGCAAATGGTCTGCATCATTGAACCCCAGCATCTCTCCTACAAATAGTGTCCAGCGGGTTGTGTACGAACTCCACAGCAATTCTCAGTGATGCTTGTACTGGTGTTGCTTCAGCACACAGTTTTTGAGTGAGCTGAAGAAGAAATGTTCTGCAATATTTTGTTCGGAAGCGTGCCTTCTTTTGGAATCAACTGTGGAGTAATAATAATGCTTGCCATTACCAATTTTTTTCAACTTTAAAAGAAATCAGAAAGGCACATGCCCCTCTCTTACCTGTAAGCACGGGGAATCAAGAATTTTCCACAAAAATATTCAGGTGTATTTTCTTTTCTGAAATCCAGCTCCAGATAAACAGAATAACACATCAGACAAGTTCCTTGTGCTCAAACATTGCTTGGTGTTCAAATACATTTTATCAACATTTTCTGAAATTCTCTAGCGTTTATTTCCATTATAAAGGCTTTCTATAAAGGACATCTCCATGAGTAAACATTCGAAAGAACGAGCACCATAGAGAACTGGGTCCTTTCTAATCCTGAATCTCAGTGTTAGCCCTAAACACCAGGCTTCTCAGATGATGTCAATGCTGCGTGCTGAATTACAATTTGAAAATGCTTCATGGCTCTTGAAGGGAACAGTTAAAATGCACGATTATAGGCCAGCTGCCCATCACACTCCTTTGGGGGAACTTCTCTTCCCCTCTGTCGCTGATCTAGTTGGTATTAACTGCCATCATTTACACAAGTAATCGCATCACTTTGGCCACAATTGACCAGTCAAGAGTAATCAACCAGAGGTACATAGAATCCCAGGTTTTGTGGATACTGATCACAGCGTTTGATCCTGCAAATGATGTTAGAGACATTCTCGGTTTTTTAATCCTCTAGGGGTATTGTGTCTGCATACCTGTGCCTTCAGCCTTGGAGCACCGCATCTGAGAGCTCACACCTGTGACTTGCATGAGTCTGTCTTAGGCTACCTAAGACATTTTCCTTCGTGCATTATCTGAAACCATGTGCAGAGAGTCAAAAGCACCAGTTTCCTATGCTTCTGAGCGTGATCCTTAGCCAGTGGTTGATCTAGGAGTTCAGAAGCCCAGCAAGGTTGCCTTGTGTCTGGAGAAATGCAGCACACTATTTACACTGTAGATATTTCTTACAGAATCAGGCCAAAGACGGATATTATCTGAAGTCCTACCCTGACTTAGCACTACCCTTCCTTATTCCCCTTCCCCATTCCCCCCTCCATTTTCTTCTTCCTGTCCACCTTTCATTATACATCACATTTACACACACAGCCTCATCATAGGCTTTGCTTCGAGGGAATGTGACCCAAGCCAGTAGTGGCTGAGCCTGGGCCACTGAGATGATTGCCTGGAGCTAAGAGATAGAATCTTATCGAGATGGACGTCTGCAGCTGCTGCTAGTTTGGAAGCCTAAGGTGGATGGACCTACAGTCAGAAGCACAAACAACATCGATGGCTCTGCCTCCAGCTGTTCTTGAGACTGGCTCCTCTCTTACTCTTCCGAAGATGTAGTTAAGATAGTTAGAGATGCCCCTCAACTGAAGAATAGATAAAGAAAATGTGGCACATACACACAATGGAGTACTACTCAGCAGTAAAAAACAATGATATCATGAAATTTGCAGGCAAATGGATGGAACTAGAAAATATCATCTTGAGTGAGGTAACCCAGACTCAGAAGGACAAACATGGCATGTACTCACTCATAAGTGGATACTAGATGCGAGGGAAGGGATGGCCAGACTGCAACCCACAACTCCAGAGAGGCTAGCTAACAGGGAAAGACCCTAGGAGGGACACATGGATGACTCTGTGAAGGAGAAGTGGATGAGATCTACATGAGTGGACTGGGTGTGGGGGGGGGGTGGCAGAGGGCTCTTTTTTGGGGGGTAGCTCTTTACTCCTCCTGGCAATAAGAGCTAACCTAGCTGGGTCATCTCAAAATTTTCCAAAAAAAAAAAAAGCAAACCAACTTTGGAATCTCATCCCCCTTCAAATAAACAGTTGCCCAAAATCAAATCAGGTAAATAAATAAGTTTTTAAAAAATGCACTGCCAAGTTGAGAACATGCACATGACTGTGGAAATGTCTATGAACAGAAAGTTCATGGAAATGTGGGCAGATAGAAAGAGTTGACATCCTTGGGCACCCAGTTATACAAGCAACACCGGGCTGCTTGTTGCTTCCCCTTCTCAAGGAAAGAACTTCTTGCAGCATTCAAAGGTCCATCGAACTATGATGTATGTTCCACCCACCTGATTTTATAGATGTCAGTCTTTCATATGTCCAAAGGGAGAAGCACCATTTGTCTCCAGGCGGTTGGAGCATGCCTGTCCTCCTGCCATCATGCCCCCTTAGCGGTCTGCCCCTTACTGTAGATGAAATTCTAAACAGTCTTAGTAAATAAGAAACACAGAGCCAAATACAGGGGTACGAGCCAAAGAGATCAGAGAATTAGCGAAGAGCCACTAACTACCCTCTAGCTTACTACTGTAGTTTCCCACTTGAGAGAGTTTCTTCCTGCCTGACCTGCGCTTTTATTGCCTTCCTGTTCTGCCTTCTCACTGGTTCTAAGCCCAGCCACATGACTTCCTTGTCACTGCCTGTCTATACAGACCTCCAGGTCTCTATGGTTGGTACTGGGATTAAAGGCTCTGTTACCACATTTGGCTATGTCCTTGACTACACAGAGACTCTGCCTGCCATGTGATTGAATTAGGGTGTGGGCTATGACCGCCTGACTTCTTTTCCTGGCTCGCTTTGACCTCTGATCTCCAGGCAAACTTTATTTATTAACATACAAATAAAATCACATTTCAGCATAATTAAAATATCACCATACCCCACCAGGCACGTGGTGTAGGACAGGATGGATGAACACTGGAACGCCACGGTGGTAGCGTCTCATACACGATGCCCACATTTTTCGTTTGTTCTGACCTGGGGCTTAGCTGCACATCACTCACTTTCCTCTAACATGGAGGAACCCGTGGGAGTGTGGGCTCAAGGATGGGAAGAGCTCCAGGTGCACTTGCCTTCATCTCCCTTCCGTGAGAGCAGATGCTCTGGAGAAAGCGGGATCCTGTAGCACTCACCACAGTGAGCAGGCAGGAAGGTAGGGTTTCCATCAGAATCGAGCTGGCTGGGCGGAGTAGGCTCTCATGCTTAGTGATCTTTACCCTAACTAACAGGGTAGTAATAGGTAGTAACAGTTGCATAGCCCTTTGGGTAACTTTTGGGTTCTAAGGAAGCTTTATCTCCATCCGAATGTGTTATCTTTTGCTACGTGGATAACATAGCAAACATAGAAAACATGTGCTTTTCATAACTTTAGCCTTTACTTATCCATAAGTGATATGTTCTGAGACCCACAATGGGTGCTCACACAGAAGCAAATCCTATATATAATGTGTATGTTTTTGCAGTACCTACAAACCTAGGTAAAGTTTAAGGTATAAATTAGATACAATGATATCAACAACAACATATAGTAATTGTTACAATATCCTGTAATAAAAGCTATTTAAAATGAATGAATTGTTTATTCCTAGAATTTTCCTTTTAATATTTTTGGCCTGGGGTTGACTTCAGGTAACCTTCAGCCTCAGAAAGGGAAAGATAAGAAGGGAGATTATTGTATCTTTATAAATGCAAAGGTCTATTTATACATCTCAAGGAAGGCGGGAAAGGAGGGAGGCATTAAATTTGATAACTGTATCACATCTTTCTCATTGTGATGGGTGTCTGTTAAATGCAAACACTTCCTCCATAACTAACGTCCCATGTCAGCTGAACCATTTCTCCAGTTCCTTTAATGATATTTTAAAAGGTGAATTGCTGAGGCAGTGGTTGAATTGAGGGTCCAGAATCGACTGCTGCCTTTCTGGTCCCTCTGCAACATGAGTCTACTGCCTGCCATTAGGAGATAGAATCCAGGGCCCTCTCTGTGATGCTCAGCTATCTTGTGATGCTGAGCTGCTCTGAGCTCTGTCAGTAGAGGCTGTAGCTCTGCCTGCCCCTGGGGAGGCTCTGATAACTCTCACCAAGGCCACAACCAGGATAAGAAACTGGGCAAGACACAGATAGCGGAAGGAGCCCAGCTAAGGTCAGTAGGACTATGGACTCACAAGAGACTACTATTGGCTGTTATTGTAACAAACTGAGCAGGGTCTGGTAGCTCACGTCTATAATCAAATATACTCAGGGGGCTGAGGCTGGAGGGTGGCTGCACGTTCAAGGCCAGCCAGGGCTCTGTCTCTGAAAAAAAAAATAAATAAAGATGCTGTCTTAGTTAGGTTTTTATTGCTGTGAAGAGACATCATGACCACAGAAACTCTTATAAAGGAAACGTTTAATTGGGACTGGCTTATAGTTTCAGAGGTTTAGTCCATTATCATCTTGGCAGGAAGCATGGTGGCTCAGGCAGACGTGGTGCTGGAGAGGTAGCTGAAAGTTCCACATCTGGATCCATGGCAGCAGAAAGTGACACCCTGGCCAGGCTTGAGCTTCTGAGACCTCAAAAGCCCACCCCGTAATGACACACCTCCTCCAGAAAAGCCACACCTACTCCAACCTGGCCATACCTCTTCATAGTGCCACTCCCTAGGGGCCTACAGAGGCCATTTTTATTCAGACCATAACAGATGCCCAGTTGTGGAATACTCTGTTGTTACTGTAGCTCTCTACTCCTCTTAAATGGGAGTTTAAAAGGTAAATCTGACCACTTCTAGTCACATTAAATAGTAAGTTGAGACAATATTCTCACAGGAACTTTACAAGAGTAGCATAATCCATGTGATCCAGCAGCATGCAAATTATCTTACCATAATAGGAAAATTATAGTTTCCGTCAAATTACAAACCACTGATTTATTGGGTTTGGTAAAAGCATGAGTTTAAATGTTGGATGATCATAGGAACATACCTAAGGATGAAATGAAAAATAAACAAGCAAACAACATTTAATTGTGCAGTGAGTTTCAGAGCCTCCAGACCAGAGGGAATTTCACTGAGTCTCTCAGTTTCTAACTCTTCAGATTTTCAGTCATCCAACATTGAAAACCACGCTTTTTCCAAATCTGAATAAATGAGCATCGGTTTGGAATTTGACAGTATGCTTCAGCAAAGGCCTTCAAAATGCTATTCATGTCTTGTATAACGTGTCTTTCATCTGAAAAACATTGAATGACAAAATCATAAAAAGTCACTTAATTTTAAAAAATCATCTTTGTAGTTGGCTGCATGATCAACTTTTATGTGTTTCTAATCTGCTACTGACTTCTCACCACTGATGTATTTGGATTTCCTCTCCACACTTTGAGGGTTTTTTTTGTTTGTTTGTTTTTGTTTTTGTTTTTTCAAGGCAGAGTTTGTCTGTGTAGTCCTGGTTGTCCTGGAACTTACTCTGTAGACCAGGCTGGGCTAGAACTCAAGTAGTGATGCACCCGTCTCTGCCTCCTGAGTGCTAGGATCAGAGGTGTGCAGTCACCACATCCAAGCTCTACACTTTGGGTATTTTAAATACTCAGAAAAAAATCGACACCACTACACTCCTTGTCTGGAGTCTACAATTAACAGTGGCCTGTAATTACTCTGTCATCTCCTCCGTCTACCATCCATATCTGTTCATCAGCCTGTCTTGTATCCATCTGTGGTCAGTTTGCTTATTAACCAGGGACAAATGCAGGCTAAGAACGTTGCACGGTGAGCAAAGTTTTGCCTCTTTGCCCCATCACCAGGGTCTGCAGACAAAAACCACTGATACTCTGAAAACTCAACTTCAAAGGAAGGATGTCAATAAAAGCATCGACTACCCTCAGTTTCAAGATGACTTAGGCAGGATGAATGGAGGCATTGCCCACCTGCTCTTAGAAAGGATTGGCAAGAATGCAACTTCTGCCTGCTGGCCTAGAAAAAGTTCCTTTATTGATGGTCCAACTCTGAGTCATAGTTTGAGCACCCCTTTTTATTAAGAAGAAGAAGAAAAAAAAACCTTCTGGGACTTCCTTCTCACTTGTGATAAAATCAGATATAATCAAGGAGGGCCATCAAGGACTTACAGGATGTTGGATGACAGAGACCAGCCCTGTGGCTTTCCCAGTGGGGTAGATGTCCAGGATAAGAGGAGAAATACACTGAGCACTGAAAACTGAGAAAAGCCAGGCAGTGCAATCCAGGGAGATGGAGGAGGAGTGGCTGGCTACAGAGGTTTGGAAGTAGAACCTTGGAAATGTTCCATTACTGTTTGAAAACTGTAATAGAGGCCTCCAAGTCCTTCGATCGATCAATGATGGGTCTCAAGCACCTGTTACCTTGTGCCTCAGTCTATCCATGAAAAGGAAATCCATAACTAGCATTATAAATGTGTTTGAGATGTACGGCTTAAGAATCCCACAAATTCTAGTGGATACTGACTGTGCAAGAGTGAGATAGGTTCCTGTTCGCTTTCAGCTGTCAGTGCATCTTCAGGAGCTGTAGTCCGCTGACTCTCCTCCTGCCTGAGGATAGGCAGATGTGTCAAAGTTGTTAGCATTCATCGGAAGAGTACAAAGAACAGTAACTCTCAACCTTCCTAATGCTGTGACTCTTTTTGTTTTGTTTTTTCGAGACAAGGTTTCTCTGCGTAGCTTTGGAGCCTATCCTGGAACCTGTTCTGTAGACCAGGCTGGCCTTGAACTCATAGAGATCCGCCTGGCTCTGGCTCCCAAGTGCTGGGATTAAAGGTGTACACCACCACCGCCCGGCTGTGACTCTTTAATACAGTTCCTCGTGTTGTGGTGACCCACAACCATAAAGTTATTTTGTTGCTACTTCATAACTGTAATTTTACTACTGTTATGAATCGTAGTGTAAATAACTGATGTTCAGGATATCTGATATGTGACACACACACCCCCAAGCGTCACGACCCACAGGTTGAATACTGCTGGCTAGAGGTGTGGAAGGAGAAGACTATGCAGGGAAATGTCTTGAAGGCTGTTTATTATAGTGAAGAAATGTCTATTACTCGCATAGTATATTTTTCATGGATTTTCTTATGGATAAGATTACTTGAATCAGCCGGGCAGTGGTGGTGCACACCTTTAATCCCAGAACTCAGGAGGCAGAGCCAGGCGGATCTCTCTGAGTTCAAGGCCAGCCTGGGCTACAGAGTGAGTTCCAGGAAAGGTGCAGAGCACACAGAGAAACCCTGTCTCAAAAAAAAAAAAATTACTTGAATCTTGGCCCAAAATGTTAGTGCCTCTGATAATTGTGAGAAAAAAATTGAAACATTAAACCCAGGATAAAAATAGTCATAGCATCCTAATTACTGTCAAGGTAATAACCATAGCAAAATGGTAGATGAGAACTTGGAGGGAGAGCTCATTGTGGGAAAGGCAGTAGAGCCAGAGTGTCTGGAAAGGAGCTATGGTTGAGCCCTGGAAATAGAAGAATACCTGGTAGTTATTTGATCAATGGCAGGGTCACAGTACCTCAGATAACCTAGCTCTTACAACACCTGGGGATTGCTGCTGGAGCCTTATTTGTTTCTCATACACCTCCCTTAGTATCTTTACGAAAATGCCCGTCAGCTGAGGGCATGTGGATCTGTGGTAGCTTAAATGTGATTGGCTCCTGTAAGCTCATAGGAAGTGGCACTATTAGGAAGTTAGGCTTTGTTGGAGTGGGTATGGCCTTATTGGAGGAAGTGTGTCACTGTGAAGGTGGGGTTTGAGGTCTCATATACGCTCAAGCCCCATCCAATGTCTCAGTTCACTTCCTGTTGCCTGCACAAGATGTAGAACTCTCAGCTACTTCTCCAGCACCATGTCCGCCTACACACCACCATGCCACACCATGATGATGATGGACTGAATCTCTGGACTGTAAGTCACCCAATGAAATGTTTTCCTTTATAAAAGTTGCCATGGGCCAGGCAGTGGTGGCGCACACCTGTAATCCCAGCACTCAGGAGGCAGAGGCAGACGGATCTCTGTGAGTTCAAGGCCAGCCTGGTCTACAGAGCTAGTCCAGGACAGGCTCCAAAGCTACAGAGAAACCCTGTCTTGAAAAAACAAAAACAAAAACAAAAACAAAAAAAAAAAAAAAAAAAAAGTTGCCATGGCCATGGTTTCTTTTCAAAGCAATAGAAACTTTAACTAAGACAGGGTCTGATTGTGGCTTTGACCTTAGCAATCTTTGTTTTTTGAAGAATGGTCTTGCTCTATAGCCCTGGCCTATAACTCACTATGAAACCAAGCTGACTTGGAACTGATGATTCTCCTGCCTCAGCCTTCTGAGTACTGAGTTTTAAGTATGTGCCACCACACTTGGCTCTTAGCATTCTGTAGTTCAAGGAACTGGAAATGGAGATTTGTGTATCAGCATCATCTTGGAAGCCATAAGTCTGAGAAAAGACAAAGACGAAGCTACATAATCTTCCATCATATCTCCAGGTCCTTCCTCCTGGTAACTGTTAGGTTCATAGACACGCTAGAGGCTAGAGATCACCTAATTTTTACCTGACTAGGTAGGGCTGCGTGTATAATTAAAATAACAAACCAGAAGAGACGAGATCCGAGTCCTGGCAGGCTTACTTTTTGCTTTTCTTGAAATCTGCTTCCCCTCCTTCTCCTGCCTTCTATTTCTCAAGAGATCATTCTTTTCTTGGATTCCAGTTAGCCTGGTGATAAACCCTGGTCACACCATTTCTAAAAGGGTTTTCAGAATAGCGTGCCCTTATTCCATCTTGATTCAAGGTCAGAGAGTCCGAGCTTGGTTTGTCCCAAAAGGCTGCATAATAAGATGTTTTGGCCAGAGGCATGCTTACCAGGTGTCTTATACTTCAAGGCCTAATTACAAGATGTTTTGCTATAAGGCGTGGATACTAGGTGTTTTGAGGATTAAGGAAGTGTTTACATTTGTCAGTACTTTGTACCTTGAACCATGGTGTCCTTGAGATGGGGAGGTCTTTTGCCTCTCCAATTGCTGGTGTATAAAAAGCTCATGAGGAATAAATTTGGGGTGACTGTGATATTGACTCAGAGCCCTCCTGAACCTATTCTGCGTCTCTGTCTTTTTTTTTTACGTCTACATCTCTATTTTTCATATCTATTATTTCTCAATCCACACTTCCTTATATCAAGGACTGTCTGAAGGTCAGGCTGGACTTGGCATCAGAAGACTTGGAACCAGTGGGTCAGGTGATGCCTCTGTCTGCTACAGTAGTCCATGCTTCCCTTATACTGTACTCACAGTACTGTTGAAATGATACAACTTTCTTTAGAGAACAAATTCCATGAGGACTGAAACCATTTGTTTGTTCCCTGCCTACATCCCTAACATAAAACACTCACTGACTTTACTGCCTACCACGATCCTCCTACTGAGTGATCAACATTTATGAAGGACTTACTAAGAGCGTGGCCCCGTGCCTAAGGACTTGGGAACAATACAGTAGCTTTCAACATGGATCCTGGAACAGCAGTATCGGCACTGCCTGGAAACATGCTAGAAATAGAATATCTTAAGCAACCAGCTCAGGCCTGGGGACTCAGAAGCTGTTTGAGTTCAGAGTTCTGCAGGGACATGATGCATGGTAACATTTAAGGACCACCTTGGTCACCACAGTTATTTATTTCCATTGTCCATGTTCTTTTGTTCAAGGATAGCGGATCCATAACAGACAGCACCCTCTCCGTAGCTAGGTGGATCTTAAGCCTGACTCTGCTCTGATTTTTGAGATGCTGGGGTCCCAACCCATGGACTACATCTTAGAATCACATGAGAGATTTTCCAAAAGAATGAAATTCAGGGCTTGTTCCTTCCTGGGAGTCTACTTCAGTTGATACTAGGTGTGGCTCAGGTGTTCATTTTTTAAAAAATACATGGTTTTGGTGACTGAAATGTGTAGGTAAACTTGGTAACAACTGAGTTAATAGAGGAATTATAAAGGGGCGGGAGATAGGGCTGGAGAAACGGCTCAGTAGTCAAGATCACCCGTACTTGAAGGGGACCCAGATTCATTCCCAACACTCACATGGTGGCTCACAACCATCAGTAACTCCAGGTCCAGGGGATCTGACGCCCTTTTCTGACTTCTTTGGACACCATGCATGCATATGGTACACATACATACATGCAGGCAAAATACTCACACATAGAACCAAACAGACAAAAACCAAAGGGGCTAGAGAGTCAAAGCTGAACTCCCTGAAGAAGACCAAAGTTCAGTGGAATCATACAAAGTCTCTGTGTTTGTATGTCAAATCTATCAGATATCGGAAATTTCATAGATTTAACACACCTGATGTTCTCAGCTTCCAAGCAGAGGCAGTCATAATCTATAGACCAAAAAAAAAAAAAAAAAAAAAAAAAAAAGACCTGGGAAATGGAGAGCTCTTAATCGAGGTAGAAGCCATCATCATCACTGAAATTGCTATTTTGGTTTTTAATTATTCTTCTTTTAGGGCTGGGATCCCAGACTTTTCTAGATTTCAAACATTAAAGTTTTGCGGGACACATTATTCCCCAACTACTCAATCGGCCACTGTAGCAGTTGAAACTAGTCATAGACAATATAGAAATGAAAGAGTAGGGCTATGTTCCAGTGGAATGTACTTACTTCAACAGGCACTGGCCCCGATCTGGCCTGGGGCTGTAGTTTGCCTACCCTTATTCTAGGTTGCTGATTTTTCATGAATGGTAGGAAGCAGATGTAGCTGACTTTAACTGTTCTATGATCAAACAGCTGGCTGGGTGAATAGGGATACCCACTAGTTATTGTTATTATTACATTATTATTAATTAATTATTAATATTATATTATTAATATATTATTATTATACCCACTAGTTATTGGACACTCAGAACCTCCATGTGCTGAGCAGCCTTGTTGGAACGGCGAATGTTGCTGGTTCCTTTAGAATACATTTAAGCAGCAATGCAAAGCTTGGGGAATCAGTAAGGGAGGCGCCTCAATGTACGGAAACCCCCTCTTCCTTCATGTACATGGTATTTAGCAAGTGTTATTAAAGGTATTACCATCATAAGCAATGCACATGCTAAATATTCTAAAACCACTGTAGTTTCCCATTTTCAAATGATTTTTACTTAGAGATGATAAAAATCAGGAATATGGCTAAGCTAACTGTCTTAGCTTGCTTCCTATGGCTACAATGAAGACAGTACAACTAAAGACAACTTTGGGGAGTAAGGGATTTATTTCACCTAGTATTCCATCAGGGCAGGAGCCTGGGGAAGCCAGGGCAGGAACACGGAAACAGGAGCCTGAAGACAGGAAGTAAAGCAGAGGCCTTGGAGGAACACTGCTTACTGTTTTACTCCTCATGGCTTACTGAATCTGCTTATTTACACAACCCAGGACCACTGGGGTCAGGGCAGGCATTGCCCACAGTGGGCTGGCCCCTCCCACATTAATCACTAATCAAGAAAGTGCACCACAGGCTTGTCCGCAGTCCAATCTCCTAGAGGCAATTTCTCCATTGATGTTATCTCTTCCTGGATGACTCTAGCTTGTGTCAAGTTGACAAAAAACTAACCAGCATACTCATGCAAACTTATGTATAGATGAGCAAAAATAGATCCCGAGAAATGAGGTGCTTATCCACAGATACACAGTAAGGCAGAGATGATGCTAGCTCAATTTTTTTTAATGTAAGAATGCTAGCCAACAGTTGTCTATGAATTTTCCAAGTATTACTGAGCACCTACCTTGGGTTGGGTCCAACACTGGAGACATGAGTGGGTCCCCCACCTGGAATATTTCTGACATCTAACTCATGAGTCATAGTTAGGCATGTGGCTCAGTTGTGGCAGGGTAGTCTTCATGGGATTTTTCTTAGTTTCAATATGAATGAAGAGAAAGGAGATTTTTATCTAGAGTTTCTGCTCAACATTCCAGGGGTTTCATTTATTTTATGGTATCCTCAATTGCATGACTGCGAGTCTATAACAGTTTCAAGGTCAGGAAACCCAGACTGAGCTACTGACAGAGCCTGCTGCCAAAACCATTTTTTTTTTTTTTGAGACAAGGTTTCTATTGTGTAGCTTTGGAGACTTTTCTGGAACTCACTCTGTAGCCCAGGCTGGCCTCGAACTCACAGAGATCCACCTGCCTCTGCCTTTCGAGTGCTGAGATCAAAGGTGTGCACCACCACCGCCCGGCTGCCACAACTTTTAAAATGTTGAAAGGGACATTTGTTTTTCCCTCTTCTATTGAAAACAGATTCTTTTCTCACACAACTGTATACTGATAACAGTTTCCCCTCCCTCTGCTCCTCCCGGTTCCTCCCCACCTTCCCTCCCGTCGGTTCCACTTCCTTTCTGTCACTCTTGAGACAAGAACAGGCTTCTAGCCATATTGAGGTCCGTGTTCTGTGGTGTTGCTGGAGGCTGTGTGGATGTCCGTGGTCCACACTCCTGTCGGAAACCATATGCAAGTCCATGATCCATGCTGCCGCTGGCCGTGATGGGCAAGGAAGCTTCTTATGCAGTGGTATCAATGACTGTAGACTCATAATTGAGAATAGGAAACATTGAAGGCTTCTGTGACAGCCACCACCCCCGCCCCCCCCCCCCCCCGGAAAAAAAGAAAATAAACAGTCCAGACAGGAAGCTATTGAAGAGAGTCCTTAAAAGTTGTGATAAAGACGCTAAAATGTAGCTCTTCACGGTTGATGACTTCTGGCAGGGGTGGGGGGGTGGAGGTGGAAAAGGATTCAGTTATCTTTAAGGTGCTGGCCATTGGGAGTTTGATCATACTCCAAAGAGTATAGGGGCAACACAAATTGAATTTGGTGTATTGGGGGAGGAGGGGGCACAAGGGTGGGAGGGTGGACCTGGGAGGAATGGGAAGCGGGTGTGATAGGGGTGCATTGTATGACATTGCCAAATAATCAATAAAAACATCATGTTGGAAAAACAAACAAACAAACAAACAGTGACAGCTTAAAAAAATTGGACTGTAGGCAAGCCTGTAGAGTGTTTTCTTAATTAGTGATTGATGGGGGAGGGTCCGGCCCATTGTGGTGGGGCCATCCCAGGGCAGATGGTCCTGGGTTCTATAAGAGAGCAGTCTTGGGACTGGAGAGATGGCTCAGTGGTTAAGAGCACTGACTGCTCTTCCAGAGGATGGGGGGGGGGGGGGGGGGGGGGGGGGGGGGATGTGTTCAATTCCCAGCACCCACATGGCAGGTCACAACTATCTGTAGCTCCAGTCAAGGGGACCTGACATCCATGGCAAAACACCAATGCACATAATAAATAAATAGATAGATAGATAGATAGATCAATAAATAAATAAATAAATAAATAAATAAATAAATAGATAGATAGATAGATAGATAAATAAATAAATAAATAAATAAATAAATAAATAAATAAATAAATAAGAGCAGTCTGAGCAAACCAGTAAATAGCACGCCTCCATGGCCTCTGTATCATTTCCTTTCTCCAGGTTCTTGCCTTTTGTGAGTTCCTGCCTGAACTGCTTTTAATGATGAACTGTTATATGGAACTATGAAGGAAATAAACTCTTTCCTCCTCCCTTCTTCCCCCCACCAAAAAAAAAGAGAGAGAAAAGAAAAGAACAGGCTTCTAAGAGATAACAACTAAACATGACAAAATAAAATATAATAAGATAAAAACAAAAAAATACCACATCGAAGTTGAACAAGACAAACCAACAGAAGGAAAAGAGTCCCAAGAGAAGTCACAAGAATCAGAGACCTACTTGTTCACACACTCAGGAATCCCATAAAAATACTAAACTGAAAAGCTATTACATGTGCAGAGAATCTGGTGCAGACCCCGGGTAGGCCCTGTGATTGCTGGTTCAGTCTTTGAGTTCATATGAGCTTTGCTCAGGTTGATTTAGAGGTCCTTGTTCTACTGGTGTCCTCCATCCTCTCTGGCTCTTGCACTTGTTCGGCCTCCTTCTCCATGGGGTTCCCTGAGCTCCAAGGGGAGAGATTTGATGGAGACATACGATTTAGAGCTGTGTATTCCAAGGACTCTCTCTCTGCATAATGTCTGGTTGTGGGTCTGTGTCTTTGCTCCCATCTGGTGCAGGAGGATGCTGGGGATGTCTTTCTATACGCTGTGAATGTGTTGCCATGATTGATTGATAAATAAAACACTGATTGGCCAGTAGCCAGGAGGAAGTATAGTATAGGCAGGATAAGCAGAGAGGAGAATTCTGGGAACAGGAAGGATGAGTCAGGAGACACTGCTAGCCGCTGTGATGAGAAGCAAGATGTAAAGTACTAGTAAGCCACGAGCCATGTGGCAACTTATAGATTAATAGAAATGTGTTAATTTAAGATATAAGAACTAGATAGCAAGAAGCCTGAGCCATTAGGCCAAACAGTTTAAATAATATAAGCATCTGTGTGTTTATTTGGATCTGAGTGACTGCGGGGCCGGGCGGGACTGGAGATAACTCCAGCTACAGGAGGAGGCTTGTCTGCTAATAGCTGAATAAGGCATTGATCTATGAGTATAGCAGAATATCACTAGGAGTCATTTTTATCACTACTTTATTTTTTAAACCAGTAGTATGTGGTTTTATTCTAGGTCTCTGGGCTATCTAGTCTCTGGTTCTTGGTCACCCAAGCAGTGTTGGGTTGGGTTCCGTCTCACAGAGTGGGCCTTAAGAAAAGGGACATCTTAAATGTAAAGAAATATAGTTACCAAAGTATAAGTCTATTTTTTGCTTAGTATGTTTGGGGATATCCAAAAAAATACTCCTGTCTGTAATCATAAATGCTATACACACATACACTTGCATGTACTTAGAGTATATTGAGATATATACTCAACTGAACTGTGCCTTGCATTGGAAATGTTCAATAAAAAATGCTGAAAGAGTGTTAGGTTCTAACCTGCATAGCCAGATGACTTAGGTTAGGCCATATTGAGATACTTAGTGTTATTTAAAAGTAGGTGTATAGACTAATTTTTTTTTCTTTTAAGAGACGAGTTAAATGAAAACAAGCTCTCTGTTCTTATGGCTTCCCCAAACAGTTTAAGGATGACTCCTTAGCTTGCAGGTTCATCTCAGAGGATGCTCTTGACCTAAAAACCTCACAATCTGCCCTGTGTGTTCCAATGTCTTTGGGCTACTGAAGCATTCTTTGAGTTTTGTTTATCTCCGATCTGAGGACTTCTGTACACATTGTAACTGTATACAGGATTAAATATTTCCTCCATTCAAACAGAAACCCAAAGCACAGAGGTTTAGACACAGAAGGGAGACCAACAAGATCATTATAGCCTGGTTTAGAAACAAGGACTTGGGGATGATAGCTTTGCCTTTGTTTCCATATTAAATTCACCAATATATAGATTCCCTCTTGATAGAACATGGGCAATTAAACCATATGATAAAAGAGATTCAAATTTACTGTGAATAAAACTATCCTTCCTGCAATTGAAACCCAGACAAAGACAGACCTGAATGCCAAGGTCTAATTACCAACACTGGTAAATTACTAAATCCCAGAGCTGTGGGCTAGTTTTCTAATGTTCTGTAAATGAGTGGACATTTTCATTAGAAAGTGGAAGTCTTGAAGAATGCTCAGAGAGAAAGCACAGGTTGTAAATTTGTTCACCAGGCAGGGTTTCCACTTGTGTTAGAATTATTTAGTGACTGTTAAACACTGGTGATTTAGAGCCTGCATCTCACTCATCCCTGATTTAAATTCCTGACAGTGAAATGGAGAATTTCCATTCTAACAGAGTTCTTAGTCTCTGACATCCAATAAACCTCGAGAATCACTGAGTATCAGAATGTGTCCTATACTTAAGGACAGAATGCAATATGAAACTAAGATGAAATTTCTTCAAGAACAAATTGTTGGCAGGATTCCCTAATTGATGAATAAAAAAAAAATACATCAAAATATCAAAAAATAATCAAGGATTTAAACCATATAAAGATTTGGTGGAAGGTTTGACAGGGAAGGTCTTGGAGAAGTTACTGGTTGAAAATACCCTGCTTCTAAAGGAGAAAAGTGCCCCATGCAATCGCTTCTTCCCAAATCAATTATTATTTTACATATTATAAAACGTGGAACTTTTTATGAAATGCAGATCAAATATACTTTTGTTATATTATTATATTAAATATAGTTAGGTTTTCTAGGATTAAAGCACACACTTCCTTTTGAAATTCAGCAGCAGGAAATATGCTGGGAAAAAGAAATTAACTGTCATGGAATTCAGACTTTGACCATCTTTTACTAACCCGAGGATTAATTTTCTACTATATACGAATAAAGAGTTTGAACAGGATGGTTTATATAAGTCAGATATAAATTAATCATTGTATTTATCTACCTAAAAGCCTTTAATAACTCCCCATATCACAAAGGACGAAGTTCAAACCTCAATTCTCGGCCTATCTTCCCCCTTTTTGCCAGATTTCCCTTTCTGTTTCTTAACACTCTGACCCCTCGGCTTTCACTGTCAGGCTTTTCATTGCTGGAAACCTCCGGTCCTGCCCTCGTTGGCAGCATGTAAGAAGCACTCAGCCAACACTGTATCATTGCGTATATCATTCCTAGCAATGCAGGAGAATGAGCACATGTAAGATACACTGTAGAGTAAGAAACCAAGAAGTTGAAGGAAAATTGCCCTATCATTTGTATATGTACATATTATGGAAGAGGGATTGATCTACGGTAGAATGACCGAGAATATTAGGGAAAAGTATTTATATTTGAATATATTAAATTTGCAACCAGAGATATGAGCCTCAGAAATCTTTCCTTCCCCATTGCTGGCCAGTCGACATAGTTCTTGATTGCTCAGGTGTCATAGTGATGCAGCTTAAGGACAGGCACCACATGGTCCTACAGAGATCCAGGGATGGATTTCCTGTTTGACATCATCTTCACGATGACCAGCGACCTCGAGGTGGACTTTGATACCCGATGACTGAGTTAGAGAGGTGAAAAGAAACCTGTGTCAAGTCACAAAGATGGCAAGAGGCAAAGTCTGAACTCCAACCAAATCTTCTCAGACTCCAGAACAGATGAGGCAACGCAGGGGCCCTAACAAAAGACCCCAGTGATGCTGAAGCCCCTTCAGGACCTTCATTCCTTGACATCTCTTGCATCTACCAGTCTCATCTGAGGACAGAGGACGGATTTGTCTTCTCAGTATCTTTCCTGTTCTTCAGATGCCATTTTACAGCAGCTATACAGTCACCTGAGAGCAGCTTTTTGTGTAGGTAGTAAATACACTACTTCCATGTCGTTTGCTACCTGAATGTCTGTCACAGAGCAGAGGATCACTAAAACAAGAAACAAAACAAACAACAACAAACTAGCCCGAGCTGGGTGTGAGGGCCCATGCCTGTAATCCCAACACTTGGGAATTGGAGGCCAGAGGTTCAGGAGTTCAAGGTCATCTGAAGCTAAGTAACAAATTCAAGGCCAGCCTGGGTTACAGGTGATCCTGTTTTAATAAGCAAACCAACCAACCAACCAACCAACCAACCAACCAACCAAGTGAGCGACCAACCAACAAAATAAACCAGGCCCTTCTGTCATGTGAAAACAGAAAACACAACAAAATGGTGGCTTCTGCAAAACAGGAAGTATGCTCCAGCCAGACTAAATCCACTCACAGGACAGTGGTCTGGAGCTTTCTAGCACCCAGAACTATAGAACAATATACTTTAAAGCAATGGATTGGAAATCTCTGACCACTGCCTTCCAGAAGCCACTAGAAAAATCTGGGTAGTAGACCAGCCATTCACAAGTGCCTTCTAAGAAACTGTGGTTTCCATATAGGTAAGAGGTTATAGAGAGTCAAACCCAGGCTTCACATGCTCAGCTCTTGCCCTACTATTGAGCCACACCCCTAGCCCTCTCATAGATGAAACCCATTGTTATCCCCATATTCATCGTCTGTAGCGGTTAGCTTGAAACACTGAGAGAACCAAGTAGTCATCAAGGCTCCATTTTCTGACCTCAGCTGCCAGGTGCCTGATCAACAGAGCTCCCCAACACTCAGAAAATGTGTTATTCATCAGGACAACCAAAGACTGCAAAATGGTCCTAAAGACTAGTCTTTACATCTAACACATCCTTGCCTTTATGAGCCACAGATTGTGTTATGCATACGAAAACTCATCAAGTTGGAGTTTGGATCTGAGTGACTTGGATGAAAAGTGGTGTTGGTTCAAGGATACTGAGCATTGAAGGGGGTTTCATCTGTAAAACGGGGGAGCTTGGTTGAAGGGACCACACTGGAATGTCTGTGTTCACCTTTCATCACTGTGATAAAATCTAGAAGCAGCTTGAGGACAGGTGGATTTATTTGGGCTCACAGATTCAGAGACATCAGCCCATTATGATGGGAGAGCAGCAGAAAGAAAGCCTGCACCTTACCAAGGGTTATTGATTGCATCTCTGTGTGTCTCCTAATTTTCATGACTCTCCCCTTCCATATAGCTTGACTCTCCATATACCCACACGCTGCCTATATCTGTTTAAATATCACTTAAACAAACAAACAAACAAACAAACTCTGTGTATCCATGGACACCTATATGTCCATGGGGGTGTGGGAACATGCATGCCACAGCACATCTGTGAGGTTGGACGACAACCTTGGCTCTCAGTTCTCGACTTCCACCTTGTGTGGAGACAGGGTCCATCCATTCACTGGACGCAAACTTCCTGAGATTCCCCAGTCTCCATCTCCCATCTTGCCATAGGAAATCTGTGACTGCATACATAGATGTCTTGTCTGGCTTTGTGCGGGTTCTGGGAACTGGAACTCAGGTCCTTATGCTATGTAGTAAGTACTTTACATGCTAGCCATCTCCCCAACCATATGTCAGTACTTCTATATGTATACTTTGTTTGCAGTTCAAGAGTTTTTGAACCTTGCTTGACACACTCTGGAAGAGTCTTCCCAATTGTCATTGCGATTATTCTGTGAACTACTTAACTCGCTTTGTTTTTACTTTCCCTGTGGCAAGGACATGTCACATAAATTTTAGATGGCATGCACGTTTTGGAAGGAAAATGGTATTTTGAGTTTGTTTCGTTTTCTTAGATGTGTTATTACTACCCCAAATCACAAAAACAAGAGAAGTCAGGAAGTATGTAAAATAAGGGCACAGCTTTATTTTGCTACAAGGCAGTAAGTACACTGTCATTTCCGAAGCTGAGGGCCGGCCATCTTGCACCCAGTGTTCTCAAGGCAGAAACCGGCTAGTGACCTCTACGTTTGTCCTCCACAAACACAAGAACCATGAGGCAGTTCTGTCAGACTCAGAATGCCTGAAGTAATGAACAGTCAACTCAAAACAAAACATATGACATGAACAACACAAATTTCCCAAAAAAAGAAGTGCAATGCATGCTTTTATAAACCAACAATAACAAAAAAACTTTCCTAAAAAAAATAAACGAAAACATACAACAAATGCAAAAATCTCCCAAATAAGTTTTCCAATTACAAAAGGAAAAAGTATATATATAAAAATAAAAAAGTCTTAAGTACTAGTGCATAGTTCGTTATCTAACACAGAGTTTCTTTCCTTTCATCCAAGCTCTACTGCACCTCTGACACTAGCAGCATTGTCTACAGGCTAAGACCATAGCAGCGAAACACATTTTTTTCTTTATTTGGCATTTACAAAATTAAATTACTGAATAAAAATATAATTTTTTTTATAAAACTATTTCATACAGTAATCATTTTTAAAGCAAGCTAACAAAAAAAATCCTCATGAGTTGGTTTAGTCCAATAAACGTATTTCCAATATTATTAACTACTGATGAGCTCTGACAGGCTCCATGAACTATTACTTGGTATTTAGCCAACATTCATGATAATGCTTTTACTGGTTTTTAAAAATATTTGTGTGTATGCTTAGTGATTGAGAAATGTGAAATACTGGGGTATTTCTTTGTATAAAATTTTTTTTTAAAAATTTACCACAGTCAAAAAATACTGATCTGTTGGATCCTCTAAAATACAAATAAATCATTTTATTTTTTAAAAAAAATCTGATTACGATATTAACAAATGGTTACAATTCATTACCTAATAATTTAGGTAAGACTGCTATTCATTAATTTTTTTAAAAAAAATCCTTTTTAGTTGGGTGAAATCCAATAAGATTTCATGCCACTAAAACGCACTTGGTGCAGCTCTCGACTGTTGTAACAACAACAAAAACAGGTTCTTCTCTCAATCATGAAGCGCTCCATGTTGAGGAATGATATATCACAAGGTAACTTGAAGTGTTCTGAAAACCATAATGCTTTTCTGGAAATGTCTCACATGACCAGAGTCCGAGCCGAGAATGTGCTCACATATTTTCGAGCCTGACCGGAGACCGTCATCTGATCCTCTGTCTTCCCGCAGGATGCTGGTTCCCAGGCACCACCACTGCAGGGCTAATGGGGGAGAGAGGGAGAGAGCAGGGTCAGAGCAGGAGGCACAGGCTGCCGTCCAAAGGGGCATCCCCACCCCAGAGGGCAGCCAGGTGGGCAGCTGTCCCTGCCAGGAAGTCATGGTCAGGGAAAATCTGACCCACAGAACCAACACTTTCATATAACGCAACATCTTGTTATCGGAATGCTTTCGGCCTCTTAGGCAGTTTTACAAGGTGGGAGACAGGATTGGACATCATTCTCCAGAGTTCCAGGCCTTTACTCACTCCACAAACTGATGGGTGCTTGAGCCAATTACTTAAACTTGAGCCAATGAAGCCTTACTTAATTTCTGTAATGCATCAAATCCTGATAAAACCTACACGTATTCATATGTATGTGTATATTTAAAAATTAACTTTTTAATATCTATATCAGTACAGCTTTTTTCTTTCTTGCTGTATTGAAGGTCAAACCCAGAGCCTCGCATTCTTGCTAGGCAAATGCTCTACCACTGAACTCCTAGATTAGCTTAATTTTTTCCTTTCTTTTTAGCAGAGTCTTATGTATCTCAGGCTGGTCTTGAACTCACTATGTAGCTGAGCTGACCTTGAACTTCAAATGTTCCTGCCCCAACCTTCCAAGTGCTGGGTCAGGCCTTCATGTACTGCAGAGAAGTATCCTACTTACTGTGCTACACCTCCGGCCCTACTTGAGCTTAACTTGTAAGGATACACTGGAAGTCACAGGATAGAACTAACAAGGAACAATGTCCAGACACAGTACTGGGGCCTGTGTATACACAAGCATACATGTACATCATACAGCCACCGCATGAGGCAGGTGCAGACAAACTTTAGTTGGCCTGGAAAATGAACTGGTGGGGTTTGGAGATAGCTCATCCAAGCCCATGCCGTGGTATGCATTCAGTGGCTTGAGCACTGGTCTCCCTGCTCCACCTCCTGACTCCTGCTGTTTTCCCAGGTTGACTCAAACTTATGTACAATTTATGTCCCACTTAATTCTCAGGACAATTTACAGTGTTCATAGCATAGATATAACAGTGTTTCAAAAGGTACAACAAGCAAGATCACAGGAAAAGCAATCAGTATGAAGACTGGGAAAGGTTTGCACACAAAATATGTCTTTAACAGTACAGTGTAGCTGACGAAATAATCACTCAGAAGCTTATATTAATTAAACTCCTCGGCCATTAGCTCAGGCCTACCACTGACTAGCTCCTACACTTAAACTCAGCCCATTTCTGTTAATCTATATGTTGCCACGTATTCCATGGCTTTCTTTACCTGTTGCCTTTACATGCTGCTCCCTGGACGGCAGGCTGGCGTCTCCTGACTCAGCCTTCCTGTTCCCAGAATTCTCTTCTCTGCTTGTCCCACCTATACTTCCTGCCTGGCTACTGGTCAATCAGCATTTTATTTATACAGAGCGATATCCACAGCAGTACATGCCTAGACATAGGTAAACTACTACTCATACTCTGAGCTACTTAGCAGCCATTTCAGAGAGGAAAACAAACCTAAGGTCCAAACCAAAAACAAAGCCAGAGTGTAGGAAAAACACTATTCCTGGTGTTGACATCTAACAGGAACTGTTTTCCATGGGACAAAGGAAGAAAGACCATCTGCAGTCCCAGTGGTGAACCACAGTAACCCCAGCATTTGAGAGTCAGAGGTAGGAACATCAAGATTTCCTGGCCAGTCTGAGCTACACAGTGAGCTCAAGGCCGGCAATGGGCTACATAGCTACACCTCGTCTCCAACAACCACGGCTTTGTTCTCTCTTCTCGTGTTTCTTTGGGGAGATAAAATGCACACGTGGTTTTATAACACGTAATAACAGTCTGTGGAGTGGAGGTTTGTGGTGCCACAAGCAACCAAACAGGGCACGGGACACTGAGAACACCATATCCAGAGAAATGCCACAGGGAAAGGCTAGTGGGGGTGGGGAGTTAGTGATTTGGACAGTTGTTGGTATTAAAGGATACAGAGAGACCAAGGATCCAGTGGTTACTCAGCAGCATTGAATAGACCCTTGCCATGTACTGCCCACACTCCCGTCACATTTTAACCCCCTCACACAAAATACCCATGGCGTAGCTACCCTGTAGTCCCCCCACCTAGTTCACATACCAGGAAGTTCACATGGAAGAGAGCACCTGAGCAACACGTTCCAGATTATATACCACTAAGAAACTAAGGAGCAAGGATCTGAACTGGGGTGGAATACTATAGCCCACGCCCCTGAGCAGTGTGTGATGCTGCTCCCAGCGGACCTCTTGCCAAGAACATAGTGAGGAAGTTGACAGGCATTTCAGGGGTTCAATCCCCAGGGCCTTCCAATGCATACAGAACCATGGGGGTGTGGAGTGAGAAGTGTCAACGCTTGCTGGCAAATAGCTACAACAACTCGGAATGGACGCGGCTGGCCTGGTGCTGAGGTTTCCCGGTTCTAGTGACTTGAGGTCTTCATGCTGTGTTCTGACTTCCCCGAGCCACAGTCTCTCAGTCCCCTTCTGCCTCCCCATTGACGTTAAGGGCAGTCAGGTGCACAAGTGTCCTCTGTGTGTAGAGGCGCAACATTGAACTTGACATCCCTAAAGCAAATGGGTCATCCTACAGACTTTCAGGGAATGGTGTATCACAGATATGATGCAACAAAGATGGCCTGCGTTCTAGGTTGGCTTCTAACACAAAGTCACATTTAAATATTTCCCGAAACAATAAATTTAGTTATGACATCCTTTGAAATGGTTCTAAACCAGTGGTTGTCAACATGTGAGTCGCGATCCCTTTGGGGCATCAAACAACCTCTTCATGGGGGTCCCCTAAGACCACAGGAAACACAAATATTTACGTTATGATTCATAACAGTAGCAAAATGACAGTTATGAAGTAGCAATGAAAATAACTTTATGGTTGGGGGTCACCACAGCATGAGGAACTGTATTAAAGGGTCACAGCGTTAGGAAGGGTGAGAACCACTATAAAACAAATGTTTCCTTGGACTCAAACGTGCAGACCAAACATGCACATCTCTGCACAGCGCTTCTGCTCACCCAAAGGCCCTACTTGAGTTTTAGCGACTGTTTACTTGCTAGAGCTAAGGTCTTCCAGTGCAGCACAGAAATACAGACAGACACATGAAATCACCTAAAATAATAAAATTTAATGTTCCATGTCTGCCTACTGAGCTAGTGCTTGTAGTCCTGGTAGCTAAATACGATCTATAATAATTAGGGGATGAGAGGCAGTAATTCAATATGGTGAATCCTCTACACAGAAAGCAGTATGCAGTGCTTAGAATCAATGACTACACAGGTACTCAGAGAACAAGGAGAGAGGATCCTGAAAATCAAATGAGGAATGAGGAAGCCTGATGCAGTACTTTAACCTAATGATGCCATGTACGTAGATTTAAGATACACAGAGATATACAGTCACAGAAACATGTGTCTGCAACAAATGGAGGAGAAAGACGAAAGAAGCAAGAAAACAAATAGAAGCAAAAAAGGATTATTTCTCTTTTTCTCTGATTTTCTGTTGAAAAAATGAATTTTTCTACTCGGCTTCAATTAACATAGAATACAATTTCTAAGCATGCAGATTAAGTATCTTAAAATTCCACCACGGAATCAGTTATGTTTGCTTTTATTTACGCTTTCTGGTGATGGCCGCGTTCTGATCCTTTGTAGAATGGTACTGTGGGTGACTCAAACTGTCCAAATCTGCTCAGGAATTCTTATTAAGTTAGATTCTCAAGTTGAATATGATCGTGATTTTGACAAATCCCCTACATGGTTATCCCTAGATTCACACTTTGTTCTTCCTCCAGGACTAGATAGCTGAGATGGAATCAATATACAAAGAAGGTGCCATATATTTTTCACGAGTACTTTGTGGGAACTTTTCAAATAATTAGCTTCTCCTACAATTAAAATATCCAAATTCGCCAGGTGGTAGTGGCGCACACCTTTAATCCCAGCACTCGGGAGGCAGAGGCAGGAGGATCTCTGTGAGTTCGAGGCCAGGCTGGTCTACAGTGCGAGATCCAGGAAAGGCGCAAAGCTACACAGAGAAATTCTGTCTCGAAAAAACTGAAAAAAAAATCCAAATTCCTCAGCACAAGTCCTGAGGCTCAGAGCCTGGGGCTGGTGAGAGGACTTGGGACACGTGGGACTTGGTGTGCACACAACAGTGCGTAGTAAGCTACTGTGTGCGAGAATCACGGCAGAGAGAAAGGCCAGGAGCGCATGCGCAGCAGCTCTCTCTGCACTGGGAGAGCACACAGTAGGCACATCCCGCAGTGAATGTAATACACTGTCTTTGAGGACAGACGGGTGGTAACGGTGTGGAAGGGAAGCGAGGTCAGATAGTGGGACACTGTGGTTGAAAGGAGAAGAACTGTTCAGGCTGCAGTGATAGCCGCCTGTGCGAAGTATTTGCTCTGCAATGAGGAAGAACCAGAGTTCGATGTCCAGAAACGGTGTTTAAAAAAAACAGGCTGGGCATGGTAACGTGCACTTGAAATCCTAGCACTAAGAAGGCAAAGGCAGGTGGACCCCTGGGCCCTGGGGCTCATCGGCAGTCAGACTAGCTCACTTGACCATTTGATGAGTTCCAGGTCAAGGTCTTAAAAAAGGGTGAGATTGGGGGGAGGGTTAGATAGGATGAACAGCGCCTGAGGTTGTCTTCTAGCTGCCGCATACACACGTGTGCTTCACACACACACACACACACACAGAGAGAGAGAGAAAAAAAAAAGAACAGCTTCTCTTTTGTCTTACGATCTTGAACCCAGGGCCCCACAGCAACCTCTCCAGCAGACGACAGCTCTGACAAAGGATGAGGTGCCTTAGCATTAAGGACTATTTTTCAACACTGTCATCCAGGTCTGCGTGTTCTGGTTTTCACCCCCTCAATTTCTGTTTCATTTACTTTAAGGAAGCTGCTAGGCATTGCGGACTTCTGCACATGGATTCTCGCTCTGTTCCTAACCCATGGCGTTCTGCAGATGTCAGCCTGTCTGAATTCATTTCAATGTTAATAATCCTACCCGAGAGTCACCTTGCTTATCCTGTAATGCATCTTCCATTGCCTCTGGGCAGAAGTGAACTATAAACAGTCTGTCAAAACTTTAACTGGGATATCCTGTTAAGGCACTCTGGAAAAAAAAAAATACCCAGACCCTTTGCAGAAGCAGAATAAATGAAAGGAGACAAGACCACATCCACAGGTGGGTTTCTGCCAGAATTAGATTATCTTAGCGTTTTCACTTAGACTCCAGATAGTTTTTCTTCATCATGCTCAACAACCGCTGGCATTATTACATTCATACAGCAATCTCATACAGTATCTGCTGAGGTCAAGGTGCCTGGGAAACTCTGTTACACAATGTAAAGATTTAATAAGGCATCTAAATGCATCTAATGTGTGTATGTGTGTATATATATATATGTATGTATATTCAAATTAAAGCAACTTGTGAGATGACATTATGTCTTTAATATTTTTAAGCTAATAAGCATAGATGGATGGTGTCTAAAGAATCAGGAGTAAGAATTCTCTGATTCTATTTAATTCACCCAAATGAAATACTACTTATCTTATCCTGAATGAAGTCCTGAAAGTCAGAACTCCTTACCAGAGGGACATCTGTTTACAATGTCATGCATGAAGGATAGCATAGAAAATCTGAGTTGTATCTTAAGTCAAGATGTTGCTAAGGTACGATCAATGCACAATTATGTGCTTACAACTTGAGAGTTCCTAAGTGAGAAGATGAACTATGCAGCTGATGACTGGAAGCTCCCTAGTCACCCGTGCCTCCACTTCCCAGGCTAAACTGACAAGTGCCAGCGTGGAGGGATCCTTTGTAGTCATGGGCTTCTTTGACCTAGATGTCTCTAGAGGTTTTCATTCCTACATTTTTATTTTTATTTTTTTTTATTATTATTTTTTTTTTTTTTGTTTTTCAAGACAGGGTTTCTCTGTGTAGCTTTGCGCCTTTCCTGGAACTCACTTGGTAGCCCAGGCTGGCCTCGAACTTACAGAGATCCGCCTGGCTCTGCCTCCCAAGTGCTGGGATTAAAGGCGTGAGCCACCACCACCCGGCTCATTCCTACATTTTTATAGATGTCCCAATAACTTATAGCCTCCTGTGACTTGGGATACCTCAAGTGTTGAGAAGAATGACTCTTCTTGGACACCTCCTAGTATCTGATTATTGATACCTAGACAATTGCCAAATTACTCTAAAGCAATTTCTCTTTCCTGGCCTCCCCAAGGCAGATTCCATCTCAGTGTTTATTCCAGGTGTCATCAAACAATGCATATGAAGAGTCCGTTTCTTGGAATGACTGGGGCATGGCAGACCGACTCGGCTCACCAGAGACTCACATTTGGTTGGCCTCTCTCGGTTCTATTCCAGAGATGCACACGGAAAGCTCACTTGATTTATGTCACTGATTGAAAGCAGGTCACCAAAATACATCGGACAGTGACATGACTTTCTGCCAATGTAAGGGGAAAGACAGTGACCAGATGGAGCACCAGTGATTGTGAGGACGCCCTGGGGAGGGACGCAGCAGCACCGTAGACAAACAGATGCTCTGAGTGTACCCTGTCCACATCTGTCTTCCTGCTACCA
>CABHPH010102339.1:32577-57491 GCA_902168325.1 Peromyscus nudipes
GTTCCTTCCTTCCTTCCTTCCTTCCTTCCTTCCTTTCTTTCTTTCTTTCTTTCTTTCTTTCTTTCTTTCTTTCTTTCTTTCTTTCTCTTTCTCTTTTTCTCTCTCCCTCTCTCTCTCTTTCTTTTTCTTTTTTGGACATGTTCTCACTATGTAGCTCTGCTGGTATGGAACTCTCTACATAGACCAGGCTGACCTCAAACCCAGAGATCTGCCTGCCTCTGCTTCCAAAATGCTGAGATTAAAGACTGCTATCTCATGCCAGGCTATAGTTTTCTACATGTCAGTAAACACAGGCTGAATCTTGGGCTACAGTTATAAAATATCCATGAAACTTAATGCAGCTTGAAGCACGAAGAGCATTAGTCAAGCTCTATGCTTTGGAAACCAAGGGCCAAGAAATAAAGCGAGGGTTTCCCTTGGCACCAATGATCAGCTCTAGATAAAATGACTGCTCCTTGCTCTGACATCCTTTTAATCCTTTCCTGTGTCCCACTAGGCCTGGATGAAGCGTGCTCTTTTCTTTATCTCCCCTACCTTTGTGGTACTGAGTTTGTACTACACAGAGCCAACTCAAGTGTGACTGCCTCAGGAACTGACTTTGCATAAGTATTGGCTTCCTCTCCCTCATACTCCTGGCCACACCCATCTTTCATCAAAGTAGTTAGTGTCTGAGGAAGGCTATAGGGAAGTGATCCAATTGAATGAATACGTAATTGGACCTATAACTCATCCAGTTGTTTGTATCACCTAAAAAAAGGGATAGAAAGTACCAACTTGATTTCTCCATGTCTTGTGACCAAAGGGTGTGGCGTCTTCACCAGCTGAGTCTTACCATCAACCATGAGCAATGGCAATAGCCTGTATTGTTTTGGGGTCTCTGTACTACCTTTGATCAACATCTAGAGGGGAGTTATCCCATGCCGAGCACTGGGCATTTTATTTAGCAACCTATGCTTCTGAAATGAGCATAATTCCCTTTGTAGGGTAACTTAATACACACACACACACACACACACACACACACACACACACACAAATCATAGTTAAATCATTATATGGTATATAAACTAGTAGGATTCCACATGGCTTTTTCAAACATCCTTAGTGTTGGTTGTCTTTCTCTTAACCCCACCCTCTATTGTACCCTCCCATCCCTCTCCCCACTTCAACCTCCCTCCCACCATCCCCTGTTTTCCCCTTCATATCCCCTTTGTTCTATTAGTCCCCTCTATAAGATCTTTTCTCCCCCATCCCCACCAATGAACCATTTCCAGATTCCTAGATTATACAAGCAATCCAAATTAAACACACAACTATAAAGAGTCAACAATAAAATCCACATGAGATGTTTGTCTTTCCGAGTCAGCACTAACCAGGAAGCTTCCTCCATACTGGCCAGTTGTCACAGTACTGGAAGATGCTATGCAGACGAGGGGACAGAGAGTTAGCATCAGTTTTACCCAGCTGTGAGCACTGTGAACTACAATAATGGCCCACATGACAGTATATACCCATGGCCGCAACAGTGGTACAGATGTTATGGGGGTAACCAACTGTTTTCTTATTAAATTTAAGGCCTGATTCATAGGAGTAAGCATATGCTTGGTACTACAAATTTGGTCGAGAACCCATGGTTGGGGAGTTCACAGGCCCCATATTTAAATCTACTACTATTATTCTGATAAATGGGCATAGTATTAAACTGCCCTCTAAATTCATATCTCTCTACAAATATACTAGGGAAGCTCTCAGAACTCATCAGATAAGTTTTTGTGTTGGATGGTGGTTAATGCAGAAACTCATAACTGGTTAACTCGGAGTCAATAGGTTATTGAATATAAAGAGTAAGTGACTGAGAAACGCTCAGCAACAAACAGAATACCTGTGTCACAACTCTCTCCAAGACTCAGGAACCACCACAGGTGAGGGGGTAAAAGATTGTAAGAGCCAGAGATTGGGGGGATCTGAAGTAAAATTTAGCATCTTCTGGGAAAGACAGACCCATGGCACTCAAGAACTCACATCAGCTGCAGCTGACCGCACAAGACCAAGCCAGGCCACATTCTAGGATGGAGTGGGAAGGGGTTCACGAACCCCTTAAATACAGAGCTATGGACAGTTGGGGGCTTCTTGGGGAGGGAGAGTCAGTTTTCTTTAAGGGTATGAGGCTCCTGGCAGGTTGGCCATGCTGCAGTGGATGGTTCCACACCCAGAAGGATTATGGGTAGCACAAAGGAAAGTCAATAGGTTGTTGAATAAAACAACAACAACAACAACAAAGAAGACAGGAAGTTGGGAACCAGGAAGGTGGGAGTGGATCTTAGAGGAGTTAAGGGGAGGAGTTGGGGATGGCAGTGATCAAAATATATTGCATAAAATCCTCAAAGAAATAATAAAAATATATTTAGATGATAGCAAGTATCACAAATACCAAAAAATGGGTTTTAAGAGTCTCACAACTTAGCTGGGGGGGTGGTGGTGGTGGTGGTGGTGGTGGTGGTGATGATGATGATGATGATGATGATGATGATGGCACACGCCTTTAATCCCAGCAATCGGGAGGCAGAGGCAGGCGGATCTCTGTGAGTTCGAGGACAGCCTGGTCTACAGAGCGAAATCCAGGACAGGCACCAAAACTATACAGAGAAACCCTGTCTGGGGGGGGGAGGGGGGGAAGATTCTCACAACTCTGTGAGTTCAAGGTCAGCCTGGTCTACAGAGTGAGTTCCAGGACAGCCAGAGCTACACAGAGGGGTGGGGGGAATTCTCAGGACTTGGAGTGAGCAGGCATACTACAATGGTGGTAAGGTCCTATAAACAGAGATCAGCTCACCAAGTCTACCATCCTTTCACACTGCTTTTGAACTTACAGCATCAAATATGACTTCTTCCTTCTAACCAGGCTAGCTCCTTGCTCAGGTAGAGTTTCCCTCTGACTGGGAGAATAGAGCAGGGGAGAGCTGCAGCTGGCTGGGTGCTAGGCTCTTTAATGGTGGGAGCTGCTTTAAATAATCTGAGGGAACAAATTTGCATTCTTATTTACACTTGGCTCAGGATTAATTTGGAATTGGTTGTATTTCATCAATACACCCTACTTCGGAGTTACAAGGGAAATCTCTTTTGATATGAAAACTTGATGGCAGATGGCCCACCACAGATGATCTATGCAACACGGATGGCTGCCTTTTTGTTCTCATAGTCAAATGCATTGCAATTATTTTCTAACTAATTTCATATTTCATTAGAAATCTAGTCTCTGAGCTCTTGGTTGCTTGATGACAGAGCATGCATAATAAAGTTCTGAAACAAAAAAAATAACTATAGAGATACATATTTTTAAGATTGTTTAAAAGCAGAAGGAGTTACTAGCACAGTCTAGGGTAACACATGATTTTAGTCTCAGTTACAGTTAAAAAAGAACGTTTCACTTCATCATGCTTGGGGGCCCTGATTTGACAAGACTTTCCAGTGTCTCACATGATTAGTAACAAAAACACCACTGGGTGACTTCCAGACACTAAGAAGTTCGTTAAAAGCATCATTCCTTTATACCTAAAACATTAAAAACAATGTAGGGAACAGATTTTCAGGCAGAGTCTTAAGACACCAAATGTTAGAATAGTCATTACCTGCAAGGGACCCACCAAGGGCCTGTTTTTAGGTGCTGTGAATGCTTTGAGAACATTGTCTTCATCTTCTGACACCGACGTCATTAAAACAGAGCTTGTAAGAATATTCTAAAGGGAAAGGAATCATTTGAAATTTCAATGGGGTGGGATAATCCAGGAGCGAATTAAACCTAAGTCTAGAGAGTAGATTACTAAGAGATGATATACATTAGCATGAAGAAACGCAAGTGTCTGCCAGAAATTCCTTCCCCTCTGAGCTAAAAGGAGCTGAATCTACACTGGCTTCTCACCCCACTGTTGCAAACATCACCAAAACAATAAAAAGGCAGGAGGGTCCCACCTAATTCTAGGCATATGGCATGTACACAAAACCTATCTACTAAATGAATTTATTAATCCATGCTTCTAAAAATAAGAGGTGTACTAATGAGAACTCTTTATGTTATCTATTGGCACAGAAGTATTTGAGATCTACAAATCAACAGCAGTACAGTACAATGGTGAAAGTGTGGCCTTTTTTACAAACACACTTTCTTTCTTTCTTTCTTTCTTTCTTTTTTTTTTTGAGACAGGGTTTCTCTATGTAGCTTTGCGCCTTTCTTGGAACTCACTCTGTAGCCTCGAACTCACAGAGATCTACCTGCCTCTGCCTCCCAAGTGCTGGGATTAAAGGCGTGCGCCACCACTGCCCGGCACAAACACACTTTCAAAGTCCTCATGCAGCACCACCCAGTTAAGTTTAAAATATTGAGCAACTAAATCGATAAGTTACCCAGCGGTGCAGTTGGTATAATGAAAGTGAAAATGTTATCAACATTTTGAGGATTACAGGAATTAATTCAGCTAAAGCCCTTGAACTTGTACTTACCAGTCAGCACACACTGAGTAAATATTAACAATTTTCCTTGGCTCTGATTGTCCATAAGATGTAGGAGACAGATTCACTGTGAGAATGTAATAATAACCAGAGCAAGGCGACAGAGCTTCTGCTTTGCATCCATGGATTCACCAACCAAAACACTCAGACAGAAAAGTGTTCTTCACACAGCATTTGCACACCATGTGAAATAGGAGTGAATCCACAAGTGATTTAAAGTATATAAGAGGATTGCGTGGGTTATATGCAAATACTGTGCCGTTTTAATTAAAGAACGGGAACATCTGGTATGGGGCCATTCTCCTGTGGCTATGGAAGAACGCCTATGGTAGGGCCTAGAATGCCAAGTATTTGCTACACACCATGACTGACACTACCCTAGATACCCCATGGAACCAAACAACAGTTTGCTTAAGTAGGAGGAAATACACACCATTTAGAAGACAAAGCAAATGCAAAAGAATCATGTGGCTGTGAATATTTAGAAACGGGGTGACACTAATGAATGAGTGCTGAAGGCACTGTGGCCCCACATGCCACACACAGGACTCCACAGGTCACATGATCACAGAAGAGTCAATCCCCAACCTGATACTTACTGGGGTATCTGCCACAGGAGACGCCTGAGCGAACAGCTGGGCACTCAGGCTGTTCCCTTCCCAGTGGTTCGAGCAGAAGAAATTTCCTGCTTTATCAGTTGGTGACTCCACCTGAAAGCAAACAGGAAGTGCTTTGTTATGGAAGAGACTTCCAGGAAACATTTACTCTCAGGTGTACATTTCTATCCAGTCTTCCGAACACAAAGCCTGGCACGAAAGGAAAGGGAGTTTGGCCTGTTGGAAACTGCTCTTCCCAATAAGCTAACGCTTTGATTCCCGGTGGTTAAAATTTCTTTCTGTTGTGCTTGGAAATTCCTATTCTCTAAGGGAACATGCCACTCAGGGCAACTTCAATCTATATTTTCTGGCCATGGTCATTCTATCTTAGAATAAACTATTTCTTAGTCCTTAAAACAGACGATAGGAATGAATCTGTCATCTATCTCCTGTCTGTCTATCTCTGTCAGTCTGTCTGTCTATCCATCCACCCTTCCATCCCCCTCTACTGATAAACCAGCCTGCCTCCATCTTAGGCTTGAAAGCTACCTTATAGCAGAGACAAACTAGATTCATTCCTGTTATGATTAAATCTCTGTTTCTCAAGGGTTGTGCTATGTCCCACCTGTGACCTTAACTACAAATGGTTCTGTACTGTCTGTTTCAGGAAAGGACAACCATGCCTTTGGTTCAAAAGTTGTTATGACCACCTTGCAAATATGTCTTTGTTTCAGGATGTTGTTATGACTTACGCTTGTTATGTTACGCTTATGTTCTGCTTCTGTAACGCTGTGTGCTAAATCACCCACTTGGAAACCCCCTACTCCCGAGCTATAAAAACCCTTATTTTCCCCGTGTCCAGTGTTGACCTCTTGAGCCCTGTCTTAGGGAGAGACAGCCCATGTATAGAGAAAAAAAAATCTTGTTTTAATTAATTTGGCCGTGATTTGGGTTGGTGGTGTTAGGATCCTGCTCTCTCTGGCTGCACTCCGGGTACATGCACAGCTAGGGGTCTGGTGTCTTATGTCATCCGGGACGTGGGTGACTATGTACCCACAGTGCAGTCATGCAATGCCCGCCTTAAAAAGCTGGACACAACCCCTACCCCCTTCTTTCTGTTTCCTCTCTGCTCTCTGCTCTGCTCCCCGCTTCCCTCCACCGCCAGGCCTGGCTCCTCCCTCCTATCCCCTCTTCCTTCTCATAAAGCTCTTTATAACTCTGGTAGTCATGCCCGTGGCTTTTCCGCCAGTAACCAGCGCCGTATACCCATCAGGTGGTCTTTCTACTTGCATGAATGTGATTAACACGGTCTATCCATCATCAGTAATTTCTGAAGGTAGAGCATAAACCTGCTGCCCTTTCTTCTCTTGACCCTCTCTACCATCTTTTCAGTCTAAAGGAGTTGATGGAGGTGAATTTCCAAATGGAAGACTGGAGTCCACAGCACGGCAGTGCCTTTCAACTATTTTTAATTTATTTATTTATTTATTTATTTATTTATTTTGCATGAACGTCTTGTGTGAAAAGTGTCACTGTCACTAAGAACCGATGTCAGGCTTACCTCCTGCTTGATTTTCTTCAGTAGTGGGGGTCCATTCTCTTGAAACTCAGCAACAACTCCCGATTCATCAGATTCCTGCTTGATCACATCCTGCAGGTCTTCCACTAAGTGAGAGGGTGTCTGAGGCTAAGGGAAGAGCGGGTGTTTCTGGATCAGAGGAAACTTAATGTCTACACGCATTCGCCCACTCAACCCTAGGACCTTTCTCGAACTTACTAGCATCTTCAGGGGACCATATTTGATTTCTTGAGCGGCGAGCGCATGTTTGAATGGCGTGGGTGTTCTCGGGGAGCTTTCAAGGATTGACCTTTTGATAGCTGGAGTTCTAAAGCTAAAGAAGAGAACAGTCAAAGGCTCAACAAAAAGACACACACTGCTTACATTGCCCTCAGCACATAACCAACAGCTGGTCATGACATTCGTTAAGGGATAGTGGATCTGCATTAAGTTATATTGCAGATCTACAAATATTTCAAAATACTATGTCCTAAGACTAAGAACACTGAAATACTTCTCATCTCTTGAGAACCGTCCTGGAGACACAGGTAATAGCCCTGGATCTGTGTAATGACCAAAAACACTGGGAATATCTGATATCACTTACAAATCAGTCTTACTGATTCCCTTAAATGAGGCTAAAACTAGAAAAAATGGTAATATCTAAAACTTCGCTTTTATTTGGAAGTAATAAGAAGGTTTTTCCTTCAAAGAATATATTTCTTTTCAATTACTCAATCACCCAGGCTTTGAAAGACACACACACACATACACACACACACACACACACACACACATTCATCCCTGTGATTATCTAAAGAGATCCTAATATATATATGTAATAAAAAAGAAAAAATAAGGTTAAAAAAATATAAACTATGAACCATTCTCAATTCTACTCCGAATGCTTTAATCTTTTTTTAAAGGACACTGAAAAATAGTAGTAAGAAAAAAACTGGGTGGGAGTACTGTGTGAAAACCATCGCTGTGTGCATTTAGAGCGCACTACAGAAAGTAATTAAGCTCATTTCTGTCTTTCTTCCCTGGTTAGTTAGTCATACCATGCTCCGGATATAGTCACTGTGGGAATGCACAGGATACACACAGTGAATGAATGACGTGTATACAAGGGGCTCGGACTTCTGGGACTGTATTTTTATTAATGTAAATAAATAAGATAAACGTTTTTTTTTTCTTACTGAGCTGAGGACTTACATGGAATTTTCCTTCTGGGGTTTCACAGTCTGGTCTCTGTGACATGGTGTGGTCAGTTTGTGACCGCTGAGAGGAGTGGAGGATAGAGAAGGTACATCCACGCCCGAGTTTTCGTGGTTGCTGGAAGTGTTCAAGAACTAGATACGGAAGGAAGGAAGAAAAAATAACTTAGATGAAATAATGGGTCTGTGCTCACCCCAACTTGAAGCCAAACCCAGAGAGCAAGCAAGGATACTCCAGTGACTCATGACCCCCAACACTGACAACGCTAAAAACCATGCCGTGTTGGCGAGGTTGTTGATTCCCTTCAACTGAGCAGCCAAAATCTGAAGTGTTATTTGTAAGCAACGAAAATCTAGGGTCAAAGCTAAAACCTCGCACGATTCAAAGAAAATCTTCTCCATAAATGACGCTTGCCATTAAAGAGAATGGGATGTGCTCTTGACTAACAATAAAAAGATTATGATTTTGCTCCTCCTTCATACTTAGTTTTCTCGTTTTAATGATCTAGTAACTTAGAGTAATATTACGTAAGGTTGGCATTATGTGGGAAATCACAGAGTAAGAACCTATATGTCTCAATATCCTGATGTTCCCAAGAAAAATAGGTTTGGGAAGGGTAACGGATCTTAACTCCTGGGAAGACCCGATACACATCAGCACACTTAAAACTCTCACGGAGGTCAGGCACGGCGGCTGCTCCCCGTAGTCATGGCCACTCAGAGGCAGGAAGGTTTCTAGAGTACGGGAGTATGAGGCAAGCCTGGGCAGCATAAAGGCTCTGTCTGCAATTTGAAAAATTAAAAAAATCCAAACGAAAACAAAGTCTGAGGGGTACTCTAGTAAAGAAGTACCTTTCAAAACATTGAGTTAGCATTCCAAACTTTTATATCTATCTAGATTTTTTTTTCCCCCTGAGAGATCTATTAGGGTCTTGCAGAACTAATTTCACAGAGCACCATTTAGGAAAATATGGGAGAAAAAAAAACCTAAATCTGTATTTTGGTGGATGGGAAGATCATTTGTCTATACTTAAAGTTCTTTTTTAAAACATGTCCAGGAGTATATACAGCTCAGTGGTAGAGCACTTCCCTAGTATGCGCAAGGCCCCAGGTTCGATTTCAAGAACCACAAAAAAATAAAATAAAGTAAAACAAAAATACAAAACCCTCAACAGATATAACTGGGGGAAAATGTCATACAGAGCCAAATTGTCTCTTAATTATAATTTGGGAACACATGGCTCTGCTAAGCATTATAACGTTCATACCTTAAGAGCGCTGTATGAAAATAAGAATATTCTTTGGCAAACAGTGCCCTAGTAAAATGCCCTGGCAAAATTTGAAAGAACCAATGTTGAAAATGTTAAATTATTTTGCATAAGCATCTGTTTCTCATTGTCTCCCTAAACATTTCCACTTCCAGATAGGTTATGATGGTTTCGTTTTCTCATTGTAATCCAAATGTTATGTAACCATAATTTGGTTCCCTCCTCCCCGGGGTCAGTAAATCACTTAGTAATAAATGAACAAAGAGGCAGAAAACATGTTAAAATTTAAAGAGGGAGGGACAACATGGGGGACGAGGAGGGGACGGAAATGTCCCGTTCTAGTGGAGAAGGAAATGAAAGTACATCTCATGCAACTATCTATCTTCCAAACCACCAAGAGTCAGAGAGAGGAGACAGAGAGATGTGACAGATCCATCCTTCGGCCTGCAGCCAGCCTGAACTCAGGCAGGCCATCTGCAGTCACCCCAGCTAGATCCGATGCAGAGTTAAATCAGCCAGGACAGCGGTGGTTAGTGATTTGTTCAAGAGATTAGTCTCTAATTATCAAGGCTCAGGTGTCCGCTGAAGATTAGTAACAGCTGTGCAGAAACTGTGGTCTACCTGAGTGGGAGAGAAGGGTAAGCCTTTGACAGGGGAACGCTTGGGAGGTGAGCTGCTGATGTCAGCAAAGAGGAAGGAGCTAGAGTCTCCCGTGGCTAAGGGGCTGGCTTGGCCCCGCTTTTTTCGAAGGATGACCAGTGGAACAATGCTGTGCCTGGCAAGAGGTAAGGCTTTGACTGGGCCAGGGGATGCCTCCTGGCTCAGCACCGGGCTGTTCACCCTCAGGCCAGGCTCTCCTGAAGGTCTAGTCCCATGGCCCTCTCTTTGCTGAAGCTGGAAGGCTTTGCCTGTGTGCTGTTGGCTACGGGAAAAAGCTGCTTCTTCTTCAGAGAATGCAAAACTGCTGAGATCACACCATGAAGAATCCTGAAACAATGTGGGAGGCACAGAGCTTTGAGACAAGACGGGTGCGAGTGAGGAGAGCCACCATCACCCACAAACACAGCACTGAGTGAGGGATGCCAGAAGGCAAGAAGTCACTGGGCCTGTCTACTGGACTTCCAGCTCACCGGTCACAGCAGTTCAGACGTGACCTTGCACATCTTCTGTGGGGAGCTCACGTTTGCATGCAATTTAAAGCAAGCAGAAAACCTTTCTAGATGATACATTGTGGCAATAGCTAGCCCTTTCCCATGTGTAGGCAATAAATGCTTTTTAACCAACTAGGTGACCAAGAAAAAACTGTTGGTTGAACTTAAAGTTGTTTCATTGAAGATGGTTTATTTCCGTGAACCAATGAGATGGTTAATCAAAGTTCAGTATTCTGTAAGAGAAAGCTATGTCGCACCCTTGAGCTGAAAGGCTGTCTTAAGCTCCAGGGAAACATAATTCCAAATGCGCTGTCCAAAAACAAACAAACAAACAAACAAACAAACAAACAAACCAAAACAACAAAAGCAAAACAAAACAAAACAAACAAAACAAAAACATAAAATAGCAAAGAAAAATTTCTAGAGAATCACAAAGAAGTAAGCAAAATACAAGAAATTCTGTTTTAAAAATAGCTCAGACACAGTGCTTATTCTGAGCCCTTCTTGGTAAGTCAGAAATTCATTATTTTTTAAAGGAATTCACATTTGGAAGGCAAAATATGGAAAGCTGCCTCTTGTGTGGATAGCATACGACATCAGGCTGCTGAGCGAGATGGGATCGCCAAAACTACGGTCCTTTCACTTTACGTGAACATGGGCCCAAAGCATACTTGCTCTAGAAAATGGCAATGACTTATGTTAATCAGTTCTCAATTCCTCTTCCAGAAACAGTAACGCGCCTTAGCAATTCTACTTACAGAATCTATAAATTGGAGTGTTTCTGCAAATTCTAAGAGGTTCTTAACGTTATCCAGAATGGTGCCCTGGTGGACGATCATGCACCTGGCTGGTGAGGCGCTTTCTTCAGGTAGAGAGCCAGGATCTGCAGGCAGAGAAGGAGTGGAGGAGTGGTGGTCTCCCAAACAGGAAACAGGTGCACTGTCTCCATGAGGTCGGGTCTGGTCCACAATGGAGGTGCTGTGCCACCCGGGGTAGCTGCAAGTATGGTTCTGTGTCTGAGGAAGGGGGTGTGTAGAAATAAGGATGGGAGAAGAAAGGAAGAAGAAACTTAGCAACGATGTTGCACAAGGTATTAGATGCTGTTGGAGGCAAGATAAAAAGTAGTTGCTTCATCCAAACTCAGGCCCGCCAGACAGTTGTCAAGATGCTTCCTTTCTGACCTCTTTGCAATAGCCCTCTAGTTTATAACTACAGGATTGCTTCAGCTGCCGTGATGTTAGTCCAATGTAAAACCTGGGGACTGCTAGAAAATACCCAAGTCGTGGAGTGTTTTAGAAATCCATTTGAGTTTAATCTGCAAACTGCCCATGTTTGCTGTGACTCAGCAATGATCCTATTTGCATTCAAAGCCATTGAGAGGATTCGATGGTTGGAGCTGCTTTTATCTGTACATATCCTGTTGCTTCTATTCTTTTTTTTTTTTTTTTTTTTTTTTTTAAGGCTACAGGTTGCACTGACGCAAGGTGGGGCTGCAGAGTGTATGTGGTTAGGAAAGTAGATCAAGTTAACAGAAATCCCCTTATGACCATGCAAGAGGAGAAATTGCAAAATATTAATTAAAGTTCAAAAGTGGTTGAACTCCCATATGCATGCTATTTTGTTATTTAACAACAACAACAGAAAAGAAATTTCACCAGAAGAATCCCTACCGGGTATCGCTTCTCCCATACCCACTTTTTGGGTAAACTACATATGCTCCAAAGAGCAAGCCGCTTTTCCAGTTTGCTGCCCAATCAAGGCTTCAGAAATGGCCCACATGAGGGTTAGTGCTGTAGCTCAGGGGAAGAGTGCTACCTAGCATGTGAGGCCCTATGTGCAATTGTCAGTACAAAAAAGGAAGGGGTGGGGGTATTGGGGAGATGTCTCAGTCTGACAGGTGATTGCTATGCAAACAGAAGAATCTGAGTCTAATCCACAAGCACACACAGCAGTTCAAGTCTGTAACCCCAGACTTGCTGGGGATAGAGACAAGCAGAATCTTGAGCTCATTGGCCAGCAAGCCTAGCCAGATGGGCAAACCCCAGGTTTCAAAATATTAAAAAAAATTGAAAAAAATTAAATTTTGAGACCCTGTCTCAAAATATAAGGTGGATGGCCAGCAAGATGGCTAGGCAGTTAAAAAAAAAAAAAAAAGAGCCCATGGTAGAAGGAAAGAATTGATTCTGGAAAGTTGTCCTCTTACCTCCGAAAGTGTGTGTGAGCATGTGTGCACACACTGACACAATTATAATAAAAATTTTGATCTAGAGATCTATCAAGGAAGATACTTGATGTCAACCTCTGGCCTGGACACATGTGTGCACATACACCTGCATGCACATGTGCACACACCTATGGGAACATGTATGTGTATACAGAAACACACTATCACTACCAATAGGAATGGGCCTCGCAGCTTCCATACATGCAAATGAAAGACAGCAGCAAATATTTGAAGAAGTGGCTTATGTATATATTCCTTTTTTTTACATGTATATACGAAATATGCATCAAATTGATTTTGAGATTGTAAACTATGTAAGTACGGGCTAAGAAAATAACAATAAAAGAAAAAGACTCAAGCAAATGAGCACTACATGTATATAGAGCTTTGCTAAAGTGCATAAAATGTAGATTGTTCAGTCGTCTTATCTTTCTTAGTCTTTAAATTGATGAACGTCCTTTTGAAGGAAACAATGGGATGCTGATGGTCACAAGCAGGTACTGTGGTCCTGTTATAAAACAAATGGCTAGGCTACTTCTGATTCGGTTCATGCACATTCTGAGACTAGTAGACTTTTATTAGTAGCAATTTCTGGTGTGAGCATTGTTAGCGGATACACAGAACTTGGCTGGCACAATCTTTGCAAGAGGAGAAACAGGATAGAGAAAAGTGCTGAGATAAAGCTTCCCATCACACAGTAACACTCTTACTGGTAACGTCTGCTGTCCTTTGAGCTCATTTTCCGTTGACATCAGGAGCAATTCTAATTCCTTTATTCGCTTTTCTTTCTCGGGGTCTTCATCATTATAGTGTCTCTAGAGTTACAAGTGAAGCAGGGAAAGACAAGGTCTGAGTGAGGTACCTTACACAGCCCAGAGAGCTTCCATGTGGAACCACCCCCACACAATTCACCATCACTTGCTCAAAGTAATATGGGACTTAAGGCAACCAGGAGAAAGCAGAGGCCAGAGCACATGCTAACGGATGCATCAGAAAATTTCAGAAGCCACCATTGGTAAATGGCTGTCCCAAAGTAGGTCCTCAATGCTGTTAGCTTTTCTTTTCTATTTACAATCTTTTCTATTACAGATTGTAAAATATGTGCTTATGTGGAAGAAATAAGGGATTCTTTAAAAAGTGGTGTCTTGCTCAGCTAAAGGGTTTGCCCATCAGACAATCTCACCTGTATGGCTGCAGCAGCTGGCTGAGGGACATTGACTATATTTACATGCAATGCTACAGGATATGGAACGTGATTGGAGACCTAGACCAAAAAGCAAGACAAAGACCAAGTCATTCACACTTACAGGTACTTCAGGGGGTCTCATGTGTTCTGGGACCGAGGGGGGGAAAGGACTTGGTTGATAAAGGTCGCTGAATGATCAAATAACCAAAACAAAACTTCTCTAACTTGAAATTTAGCCAGGTATTTATAAATGGCTGAGTAGTTCAAGAAACAGGGAAAGAAGCCCCAAGGGTCCTTCTATCCCAACAGAAAGCATTCCTCAATCAGAGAAAGGAACAATGGAAAAAAGTATTCACGGATGTGTGAAAGAAGTTTTGAGAGACATCCATACCACTAGCTGTTTGTCACCAGGGATATTTTTCTTAGAATAATGTTGAGTTTTAATAAAAAGCACAGAAGCTTTTATGATAATTCATTCACCAGAGACCTTTCTGGAAATTCTGTAGTCAAATCTAAGAAATGGATAGAGCCAAGTAAGAACTATTCATGAATATGTTTTACATAACATTTGCATATGATCTTTGTAATTCTTATTTTTTTTTTTTTTTTGAGACAGGGTTTCTCTGTGTAACCCTGGCTGTCCTGGAACTCATTCAGTAGACCAAGATGGCCTCGAACTCACAGAGATCTGTCTGCCACTGCTTCCCAAGTTCTGGGATTAAAGGTGTGTGCCACCACTACCTGGTGGCAAATTTTGTCATTTTTTTTTTTAACCATCAGTTCTTTGATAAGCATTTCTTGATATTCTCCTCTTTAGCCTTCTCTCCCACATATTATAAAGGATTTCTTTCCCTAGCTATGAATGTCTAGAAATGGGGAAGGAATGATACCAGTTCAAATGAGGATAAAGGGAGATGTACAGAATCGATGTCACAATGCTCTTGACTCAGAGTAAGAAAGTAAACATTTACTGAATGTGTAAATGAACACATTTCCCTCAGATCATTGCCAGAACTGGATTTATAGTCTCCCTTTGTATTTCAGAGTTTAGTTATCACCTCTTTGCAATTTAAATGTAATATTACATCCATTTTTCATTTTGGAAAAGAAAAATATTGGACTATAAATCTACCTGCATTCACCCATTGTTAAGACTTGGCAATATTTTAAGGACATTTACATTCAAAGGCTAACTTGAAATAGGTTTGGAAAAACAAGTTAGAATCAAATGACTTAGATTCTTTTGAGCACTGCTTCCATTCAAAACAAACTACTTCCCACTCTTGTTTCCAGAAATTTAAGTCAGACTCAAGTCTGTTCAGTGGGTCTAGCTGAGGACCATCTGTGACCATGCTCATACAGTTCCTATGAAAGCACACAACCGTAGGGTATTTTTGTGACCTGGAACCGCCATAACCGTCTCTCTCCTCCCTCTAAGTTCTCAGGAATGGCTTACATTTTGTGCTTCAGAAATGTGGTAGTAGGGATAGTCGCTGTTGACTGACGGCTGGCCAGTTGGAGAGAGCTGAGATGAAGGCGAGGCATGAGCAAAACCCATCAGATGATTGTTCTTCGGGAAGCTGGTGGCCACTGGTGGCTGGCTGGCTTTGGAAGGCTCCTGCAGGTAGCCTTCCTGTTCCACCTTCCGGCGCATGGTGGAATTCCAATGATTCTTGATAGCATTATCAGTCCTGTGCAGAAATACACCACATACAAACTTCACCAAAATTTTAATTCAGACTATGGTTAATTGACGGAAAACTGTTTCTAAAAGAAATATTCTTCATGGTTTCACGAACTAACTGCTATTTTCCCGTTTTAATTGTTTTGGTCTTTTCTATCCTGTTGCCTAATTGACAACCCATAGGTTTCTCTTACTACGGCAAGCTGGGATGTATGGAGTTTTCTGCAAATTTTGCTTTCTTTTTAGCATTTCGACTCCTTGATAAAGGCGTATGCTCAGTATAATAACCCTTCTCTAGGTTCTGACTGTTCATGTGCTACTGGACTTTAATACAACTTAAAGTCCCAGCTGTTATAAAGCCCTTATGCTGTGGCTTTTAGCAGGGTTGAGACACCACAGCAGGGACTTAGCTCAGCTTGAGAACAACAATGATAAAGCCCCAGTGCACTCTTTACTTATAACTCTATGTACAAAGTTTGAATAAAAAAACCTCGATCTCCTTTTGGAAACCACTCCCATCATTCTTCTAACTAGACAAAGAGGATGATGTGGTAACGGCATTCTCTACCACCACCCTCAACAGGATCCCAAATGAAAGATGCTAGCCCCAGCATATTTTCTGCCTTTTGGGAGGGGTGGGTGTTGTTTTCCTGAAACAGGGTAGTCGTCTAGGCTGGCCTTGAATTCCAGATCTTTCAGCCTCTACCTCCTGAGTGCTGGGCATGATTACAGGCATGTGCTGCCTACCACACTTGACTACCTCGTATAGTTTCAAACTGCAAAGTGTTTACTAGAAACTCTTTCCACTCTTGGGAAAAGTTTCTCAGCTAAAAAAAAAAAAAAAAAAAAAAACATTCAAGACTCCTTTTTTGCTATTTCCATGGGGGTGGGGAAATGTGTGTTTAAAAAGAGGAAGTTCAGATGCCCCTTTAATTTTTAGAAAAGTCAACAGCATATCCTGAGGCCACATGGGTGGAAAGACCTCCTTTGACCAGATCCATGACTTCCTGAAGCTCTCAAGCCTTGAGAAGCAGCGGGGAGAATGCTCTGGTGCTTGCTATACTGGGGCATACTAAATTAGCCATCTCTGAAATGGTCTTTTGTCCACTTCAGGGTTAAGAAGCTCAAGAATAAAAATACTTAATATTTTTTCATTCAAAAATTTATAGTGAAAGTATTTCTTGAAAACAGATAAAAATCAATTATATACATAATATTTAAACATAGACAAGGGGTCAAAGGTGAGCTTTCACAGTTATCCTTCACGAAGGGGTCATTTCCCTACCTTGTTCAGTAAAAAGAAGATATGACACTAAAATTAGTTAAAAACCTGAAACAGGCATGTTAATTCTATACAGAATTGTCTGTATGTTATCTATAGCAGAGGAATGACCAAAATGATTGCTGGTCACTCAATTGGTTGGATGAACTCAGACTACAACCAATTTCTGTGTTTTGGGTTTCCCTCTGGGTATCTAGAGTTCTTCTGCTTACACCATGCTTTGACATTCATGTTACTTGACCCTAACATTAGCTCATGAGATAGATCATTAGTTATTTTGCAAATGGAGATGTGAAGGTTGAGGATAGAAGCCTTGGCCCGAGGCTCATAAATAATAATTCCAAGATCTCTTCCACTTCTAAAACTCGACGACTCTGGTTTACCTAACAACATGCTTATGATTGATGGAATGTAATTCATCTACACACTCCAAATGTTCAGTGGCCATCCCCGTGCTCTTCCCAATCAATATATGTTTTTGACAAAGAATTACCGTCCAGGCAGTAGCTTTGCGATTTCGGCCCATCTGTTCCCCAGTCTCTTGTGTGCCTGGTAAATGATTCTGTCTTCCTCTTCTGTCCAGGAGGTTTTCTTAACTTCTGGATTCAAGTGGTTGTGCCACCTCTCTCTACATTGTTTTCCAATCCTCCCTTTTAAGTGCTTGGCAATCACGGACCAACGTTTCGGGCCGTATTTCTGAACAAGCTCGATCACCTTCAGATAAACACAAAAATAACCTGTGTTTTAATGTTACAGAATGAGTCAGGGTCATCAAGCTTCAATGTTACAAGATCTTTAGAGAACTAAAAAAAAAAAATCTGCTTTCATCCACTGGACATACAGAACCAAGCCCTTGACTTTCTGTTTATACATTCTCATTGCTGCCTTGGGGGTGAGAAATGTGTTTTAGGAATACTCTTAACTACAATTCACCCATCTACTGGAAACAGAACTTACTCTCTGATCTTCTTCTTTGGTCCAGGGACCCTTGATGAGTTCAGGGTTTAGCACCTTCTGCCACCGGTGTTGGCACTGGACATCTGTCCGGTTCTAGACAAAGAATGCACCATCACAAAGGTAAATGTGATGAGCGCATGAAGACTTTGTTCAATAGGAATTATATGTGGACATTCCATAGTGCAAACATTGAGGAACATTTTAAGGCATGTAGAGAGAGCCCACCTATCCCACCCACACTGCTTCCAGACTAAAGACTGTATCTAAGTTGCAGCTAAGATTGGAGCCTGTGACTCCTGAAGGAATAGTTGTGTTGCATGAATAAAAGGGACGTCTTATTGCACACATATATACCGACTTAACCTTAACCCAAGTCTGTGGTTTGTATCTCCATGGCTTAAGGTGTGCTAGAGATTCCATATTGCTAGGCTTCAATGAAAATCTACTTGAAAGAATTAAAGTGCCTCCCATTCAAACCAAAAGACCACCAGCACTTATATTTAAGAGGAACGAAAAACAGTTAAAGGTTCTCACTCTCTAAGAGCTTACGATCTTAGAAGAAGAGAAAGATAAACATGGAGCTGATTATCACAGAAGGCTGAAACTGACTTATCTGCAAGAAGAGAGAGACAGAAGCAAAGTGCTCTTAGGGTTAAGGAGAGGGGGACCCCTTAAGATGAGACATCACTTCCTTCAGAGGCATCCAGGGGCTCTAGATATGGCCTTTGGAAGATGCTCAGAACTTTTAACTGGGGAAGCAAAAAAATTCTAGGGGGCAAAATCACCAGGAAGAAAAGTCCAGAGGAGAAAAAGCAGAAATGAATGCAACCAAACCTGCTTGTGGGGAGGAAGTAGGAAGCAGAGGGGGTAGTGGAGGGAGAGAAGAGTGGAACCCCGAGTTGAGAGCAGAGTTGAGAGCAGATAGGAGAGCCTTCGGGTGTCAGGTCAAGGAAGTTGACTTACTTTGTGAGAATCTATGTCACCACTGGGGCTTTGTTTAAGTGTTGTTGTTTGTTTATGTGGTGCAGGAGATCAAGAGCCCAGGGTCTCGGACACCCTAGGCAAGCACACTGCTAGTGAGGAATGGCTGTAGTTTAGGAGGCTCTACCAGCTAGTTGTGTCTGGATCTGGTGGAAAAGGTAGGAAGCCACTGTGAAAGAGAGGGCAGGGCGGCCACCCTGTGGCCAGACCGTAGGAATGAAAAGGATGAGCAGGGCTGTAAAGGAACCCTAGGCTCCCAACTCATCATTTAGATGGGGGCTGGGAGGGTAGAAGTCAAAAGGCACTCTAGAATTTTAAACCCATATACCAAAAAATATGGCTTTGATAAAAATGGGGAATTTGGAAGCTAACTTGGAGAAAATACCAAGTTTAAAATTCTACCTTGTAACAGCCCATCAGAATGTTAGTTTATGTTATCAGGATAAGTTAAAACAAAACAAGAAGCAATTTTGGGGGGAAAAATAAAAATCTCTTAATAGTATATTTAGAAACCTCAATTATATGTTGTGTAGTCAGAAATAAAAATTATGGAGGGGTCTCTCCCCCTTACGTCTACAGGAACAAAATACACAGTATTTTAATAAACTTGCCAGGAACTTCTCTTTAAATCCAGAGGGGGATTTTCGGTCACAAAAGGAAACAATAACTAACTTACCGGCAGGTAATTGGCGATCACTTTCCAGTCGTCTGTCCCATTCTGTTCCACCAGCTTCTTCAGCTTTTCATCCTAAGGCATTTAAAGGCAATTCTACGATATCAGCGGTCTACTGAATAGCACTGTTCAAGTTATAATGAACAGAGTAGCCAACCTCATGATCCAACCGGGGGGAAAAATAGCTTCCAAAACACCCAAATAAAGCCAATATTAATGTAATAGACTGCTCTGAACACAGATTTAGTTACATGCACTCTAAAGCTTTTACTCTGACACAGCTGTTGAATAGTTCTATAAACAGATTCATATTGTCATCTATAAAATAGGAATGACAGTATCAACAGGGTTATCTGGAGATTACACAATAGCATTATGCAAAGCAGTGAAGGAAGCCTGGCATGTGTTAGTGTTTAATAGATGGTGACTGTTGACACTTTTCCTGAATGGCGGAAAGTGAATTCCAATGTGAAACTTAGTTGCCATTCAACCAGGGCAAGAGATAAGACTGTGAGTGAGACCTTTCCCATTAACTCAACCTTATTCATATAAAGCCAAAAGTACTTTACATATTTAACTTGCAGGTGTATTAATTCAGTAAAGTCACTAAGGCTTTGTATCAATATGTTCAGAGTTTATGAATGACCAAATATATCAGAACATGGAAGACAGTAAAGATTATCAGGCAGTTGGCTCTATCAGCTCATCATCATACACTGGTCACCATTCTGCTAGATCCCACAAGCCTTTATAAACATAGTTTTCCTGGGTTTCTGCAATGAGACCATTCACACATAATACAAGACAGACAGGAACTGGGAAACCATGGTTAACTACAGAGCTTCCATATCCCAAGGGAGCAGCCCAGTGCCTGATCTTGATAGGTGGGACATGCATTTCCTAGGTGCTTCCCTGGGAGTCTTGCCCACCTGTTCTCAGGAACTCCCAGTTTTAGAACACAATGAATTCCACAGTTCAATAAAGAAGAAGAAGAAACCTTTCTTCATACATTAATGCTTTTGTTCTTGAAAGAAGTGGGCATATCTTCACCCATTACTGGATGTCTTTAGAATAATCTTTCACATACATAGGTCTGTGAAGTATCATATATAAAGAATATTAGATGTATATATTATGGCATGATGAATTCTATGACTGTTCTCATTTATGAAGTAGCAATGCATTACTTTATCTAGAGAACATTTGTTACTATCCTACATTTTAGCAAGTGATTTTGGGTTCAAGGAAGGCAAAGGTGAAGAGACACTTTAGTCTCAACCCTCAAGAGATGTGCTGCGAGTGTGTTGGGAAAGACAGACTTTATTGATGCATCAAAATCAATAAAGCCAAGCATGCACTCGGTGGCATGGGAACACAAGAGGGGTGCATCCAGCCCTAAAGATGGCAGCCAGTAATAGTTTCACAGGACACACGATGTGTTAAGACACAATGAAAAAGTATAAAAAGTGGGGGGCTCCAGAATGAGAAACCGACAGGCAAAGCATAAAGGGGAAAGCTGAGATCATTCATAGAACAACCAACGATTTGGAAACAGATAGCAGAAGGAGCATGTTGTTGGCAGAGGTAAGTGGGGAACGTTCTGTATGGCATGCCAGGATAAAGTCTCCAAGAGTCTTCAGATGAGCCTGGGCAGCTGAGCTAAAATTTCGGTTTTCACCCATTTACAGACTCGACAGTTTTCTTCACATGTTTTAATAAAAATGACTAGTTACCTCTTCCCTGGTCCACCTAGTTTTCCCCAAGTGACGCTTTCCAGATTTGGGGAGCAGCCCATCATAGTCATGGTCACACATCTCAAGGTCTTCATCGTCCTCATCACTACTGTATATGCTGCAGAAATAAGAACGGACAGGCATGGGCCGGAAGCAGAGGGTCCAAACCCTTGGATGATGAAACCCACACACAAACAACTCTTCAGTGAGCTTTCCAAGGTCTCCAAAGACCCAAACTTTGCAAACTTGCGCAATGAGGTTATTTTCTGCATTCTGTTGCTGTAGTGTTTGTAAACTGGTTCTGCTGTTACTGGTATCCACAGAGACACCAGGAGCCCTGGCACTTTCTCCTGCTCTGCATGTTTGAACCTGCTGTTACTGTTAGACCAGTGACAAGTTACACATCTGGCAACTTCCCAACCAATGGACGCCGAAGTGTGAAGCTCAGTGTTAAGGACAATAAAAGGAACAAGAGCCTACGTCCTTTTATGTAAGAGCACACTCAAACTCCTTGGCATATGTCAAATCATTTAAATAGTTTCTGAACACAATGAAACAATCAATTATGTCCTAACAGAGCTGTATTCTGTTTAAAAAAAAAATCAAGGCAGAATACATTCAAAAAGCATATTTGTGATCATCCCTTAAAGGCCATAATACTAGCAGGAAAAACAAAAAAACAAAACCAAAAACTAGGGGTTTCAAAACCCAGGAAAGGATACAGCCATCAAACTGTTTTGTGATTAACATAAAAAGCAAATCATTCAAAACTGAAGGTCTGGCCGACCCAACTCGTGGCCGTGTTTACAATGCTGTTTCCAGAGTAACTAAGCACATTACTGGAGTACTGACTAGTCAGAATCCTACCTACTCTTGTTTTCTCTGTCTCTGACTGAATGGTGTCTAAAATATCTTACAATGTACCTAATTAAAAACCAAGGGGTTCCCCCCAGACGAAATCTACAGGTTAAAAAAAATGACTGTTTTCAAAACAGCCTTTTCTTTTACTGGGTTGAGTAACACTGTGGACTCTGATGACTGCTGAAGTAACTCCAAACTTATCAATCATACACCGAACAGAGTCGTTTTGCAGTCTAGTTTTAGTTATCATAAAACTTAAGATATGAAAATTATACACTTAACAACTTCACTAAAATTCACCCTTGTAAAACCGAAAAACCCATCAAATCCAGACCAATAAAATGATACAGAACAATTATTATATGAAAATTATGTTAAAAAGGCAAACTTATATTCATAATAGGTTTTGTCTTCTTGAACTAACTCACTAAATGTACATTTCCAGCTCCTACAAGTTAAACAGAAGTGTTTACCAAACTCCTAAAGAGTGATTCTCATCATTTAAAAACTATTATTTTGGGCAGCAAGCTAATTGTTCTGGGTTACACAGTGGCAGGATGTGCTCTAACCTTAAAATAACATCACCAAAAAAAATCCCACTAGACTGTATTCATTTTTTTCCACTTAGTGTCAATCCTTTGAACCAAGAACAGTTTTCTTTCCTACAGTAAACAGGAGACAGTAGTAATAATTAAAAAATTTCCTCTTTATATACAAGTGTTATAAAGACACAAAGAAAGGAAGGGAGGGAGGAAGGGAGGGAGGGAGGGAGGGAGGAAGGAAGAAAGAAAGAAAATAGAAAGAAAATCATAAGCCTAGAACTGTAAATCAGTATCTTTCGGTGACAATTTCCTTTTTTGCTATGGAACTCCTTGGAAAATCCTTCCAAATGAAGCAGCCTTCCGTAAAGTATCAGGGACACCAAGAAAGCCAACGGGATCTGAAAGTGGAGCCACAGATTTAAATCTCATTAGATTAGCCTTTTGGGTTTGGCGAGATCTGGAGATGTCACTTTCAGAACTATGGACATTTTCCAAGCAAGTAATTGGGTTTTTCTCTAGTCAAAGCTTAAACTAAGAACAAGCAACATACTCAGTCACCCACAGGGGGCAGTCGACTGTCAGGTGAGGGTGAACTGGGCTCACAGGACCAGGGTTCTGGAAGCAAAGCTCCGCCAGCCCTGGTTCTGTCTGAACCTAGTTGTTTGATTTGGACTAATCTCTCTCCCTCACATGGATGCTGTCTTACACATTAGGGCGTCGATTCTATTTTATGAGGTACTTTCCAGAGCGCATGTCTCCACTGTCTTCCGTGCCTTTTAAAAAGCGAGCACTGAGCAGATGTGCAAAGCCAGAGTCTTGGGGTGAAACGTGGCATGTGACTCTTGCAGCTCCTGAAGGGCAATTAGAGGCAGTGGGGCGAGTCCAGCCTTGGCAAGGGGATCGCCTTCGAGCTTTGCATGCAATTTCCTTGCTCTAAAATGACCTGGTCGCCTCAGTAGCATGATTAATTTCGACAAAGGACCTGAAATAACTTTTCCTTTATCTGCTCTGACAAGATCTCAGACCCAACAGTCAAAGGACTTTCAAAGGCTGATTTCAGGCTAGATGCTCTCAACTCCTCCACCTGCGAGAGCCTGTGTGGTTACAAGAGTACAACTATGAATATTGCATTCTATCAAGGAAACAAACCGTGCAAAGAAACGAAAAAGAGTTGCTGGGGGGTTGGGAAGAGGGAGGGGAATGGGAGGAAGTGCCTGTGGCCGCTTCATGATTCTAGAAAAGGGGTTCAGACTCATTTCGCTGACCTGGTTAATAATCCCTGCCGAGTTGACGCTCGCCCTGCAAGAAACGGCTCCGAGCCCGCAGCCGGGTTTCTCTTCCCCCTGAGTCAAGTTCAAGGCTCCCGCCCCTCCCTGCCGACTCCCCTCCGGGCTACCTGCGAGCCGCAGGGAACCTGCGCGGCCACGCCCCGTGCAGACTAAACCTTAAGGCACCGAGCCTGGGCCGCGCCTCCTCGGAGCGCCCTTTCCCAACTCCCTCCGCCTGGTGCAAGTTTCAGCTTTCTACAGAACAGGTGACCCGGGTGCTGTCGGTTTAGGTCCCAAAAGCGAAAGGCGAAACGCCTTAAGGAGTGGGACTTGGGCCGGTGCAGCAGGCCTGGGGCCAGGCACCGGGAGCCAAGATCCAAGGTCTCCCCAATTCACCACCCCCATCTTGTTCCGACGCCCAGCGGTTGCCGCTCCCCGCCTGGCCCAGCCCGAGGGTGCGCTGCAGGGCCCACGCCCACGCTCTCTGCAACTTCCCAGAGCCCGCGCCCTGCAGGGCCAGTACCTGCTGGTTCCAAAAAAACAGATTAAGTTTAGCCAAAATCAAACCACCGGTGGAAAGGCGGGCGGATAGATTTTGTCTCCACGGACTTTTGTGTGTGGTGTGTGTGTGTGTGTGTGTGTGTGTGTGTGTGTGTGTGTGTGTGTTTGCGCGCGTTTGTTTGCCAGACTCCTTTCTCTATGGTCGTCCCCTGGCCTTGCCAGAGGCGGGCTACCTAAGGCAGCTGGAGCAGAGTGCCGGGAGCAGCGGCGACCTCAGCTGCGTCCACGTGTGCGCGGGGCGCCTGGACCTCTCTCTGGCCAGGATCAGAGCCGCGGCGAAGTAGCCCCGGGGACGCTGCAGCTGCCTTGGGTGTCTCCAGCACTTTGCGCCCAGTGACGGCCGCCACCGAGCCAACCCCCCGCATCCGTTGCTCGCTGGGAGCCCCGGTGTGTCCTCGGGAAATCCCGAGACCCGCAGGACCCAAGCTGTCAGCAACTGACAGTTCCGTCGAGCGCTCCCTTCTGTTTCTGATCTCTCTTCCCGAACGTGGGGCCAAAATGGAAAAGGATTGCACCCATCATCCTGACGAGCGCGGTGACATGTGCGACGCGGGCGCGTGCAGTGTTTGCAGTAGAAATAAAAGCCTCTCCCAGAACAAGTACTCGAATCTTCAAAAGCAGGGTTTAAAGCAATCTGCAAACCCATTTTATCCCCCTAAAATCTTT
>CABHPH010102340.1:0-61859 GCA_902168325.1 Peromyscus nudipes
GGACACCTTCAGGGCAGAGCTCTTGTCCTAAGCAGCTCTGAGGTGTCCGGGATACCTCGCCCTCTAGGGCAGAACTGTCTCCAGTTCTGCCATCACTGCTGTGCCAAGCAGCTCTGAGGTGTCCGGGATACCTCGCCCTCTAGGGCTGAACTGCCTCCTCGTAGTGTCAGCACAGCAATTTACTAACATTTGGTGCCGAAACCCGGGACACCAAACCCAGAGCTTCTGCAAGCTTCTTCAGTTTACTAACATTTGGTGCTGAAACCCGGGACACCATACCCAGAGCTTCTGCAAGCTTCTTCAGTTTACTAACACACTCCATGTAGCAGTCTAGTAGTCTACTCCATGTAGGACTGCCTCACTTCCTACTCAATACGGCGTTCCTGAATGGCTTTAAGAATCAGAAAGTTATATTATAATTTTTATGTTAAATTTCGGGGAGTGATGGAAATACATATATTTTATGATTGATGAGTTGATATGCTATAGTCTTCTAAAATAGTCATTTCCCATGTTTATGATAGAAATTAATTAGAGAATTACTAGAAAACAAAGAAATTAAAATTTCATACCCAGACCGAATCTTATAAATAGAAATTACTTACTTTACTGTGACTAAATCCCAGATCCAGGTTTCAGGAAAATATTTTCGAATGGTTTCAGTAGGTGGAGCTACACGTGCTGGATATTTACGTGGTGCTTCTACACTCATGCCTCTCAAGTTTCTTCTCCAAGTCATATCCATACTTGCTATGAATTTATAATGGAAGAAATGGACATTGTTCTGAGTACAATGGGATACAATGTGCAGGGTAAATGTACCTTAATTTTCAGTTTCTTCTTGACTTTTAAATGCTATTACAAAGACACTGGAAATGATACATTGAAACTCTCATTTGGGGGGAGACTGGGTAACATATTTGTCAGAAGCAGAAACTATGAAATCCTGGAGAAAACATCCTCTAGTGTAGTTGGAGTTGGAAGGAAGCACAGTGCATATTTTCTTGTGTTGGATATTCAGGGAATGCTTACAAATATAATGTTCCCCCTAGGAGGATTGAAGATCCATAATACTACTTCCCAGGCAACAGATCCTGTGGGTACACTGAGCATTACTACAGACCAGAGCTGCATGATGGATACATTATAAGGAGAGACATTCTTGGAATGCTTTTGCTTTCTCTAGAGTTCTAGATCTGTAGGATTAACCCAATATTTTCACAGTTTTACATTTATATAAAAACTGAAGGTGCCGGAGAGTTGGCTCAGAGGTTAAGAGCACTGACTGCTCTTCCAGAGGTCCTGAGTTCAATTCCCAGCAACCACATGGTGGCTCACAACTATCTGTAATGACATCTGGTGCCCTCTTCTGGTCTGTAGTCATACATGCTGTATACATAATAAATAAATAAATCTAAAAAAAATGAAAAAAAATCTGAAAGAGTTATAGGTACAAACTCTTAGATCAGAAATACACCCAATGGGAAAAGTCCATATCAAAATTGTGTATGTGGATTTTGTTTTTGTTTTTATTTTTTGATGCAAAGGGAGTTTATTACTCAAGAATCATAGCATTGGCTTGGGTTTATACTGGCAAGAAATGCAAGATTTAAAGGTGGCGACAGAGGGTCTGTGCTCTGCTTTTTCCAAGAACAAGTATACATGCTGATTTAGTTAGGGCTTCATCTAAGTATTTCCCAGTTGAATCTCAGCTTTGTAAATCTCTCCCATTGTTTAAACACATATACACACAGACAGCTTCATTTCTACGGGTCCTTCTCTGTGATGACCACAATCTCACACCTGTCTTTCTATTTGCCTTTAATTACTTAGTGTTTTCTATCAAGTACTTCAGTCATTGCTTTAAGCATCTACAGGGATAGTTGCCCAATTTATCCACAGTCTAGAGTACTCATAGTGCCTTAGGTCCTGTTGCTTGTGGTGATATTTCAATTTCTTTTCAAATCAGTATGAGGAAAATTAATACAGTTCAGTCAGAATTATGTTTTCTTTTATGTTAACACACACGTAAAAATAAATTTTAGTATTTAGAATATAAATAATAATGAAGATAGGGATTCATGATTTCAAGTTATATTGCAGAGGTATAGTAATAACACCAGCATAGTACTGGCACAAAAATAGAGATGTAGATCAATGAAATAAAATATAAGGTCCAAACACAGATCATGTAATTACAGCCGACTGAATGTTGATGTAGATGCCAAAACACACACTAGAGGAAAGACAGCATTTCCAACAAATGGCGCTCTGAAAACTGGCTGCTCACATATAGAAGAATGAAAACAGACCTACATCAATGACCCCACACAAAATCTACTCCAAATGGATCAAGGACCTCAACATGAAACCTGAAACTGCTCGAAAGGAAACATAAGCAGTAACCCTACAAAATAGATGTGTAGGAAAGGACTTTTTCAATAAGACTCTTTCATTTAGAAATTAAGTTCAATAATTTTTAAATGGGACCTCACAAAACTAACATGTTTCTTCACAGCCAAGGAAACAATCAAGTGAAGTGGAAGCCCACAGAGTGGGAGAAAATCTTTGCTTCTATTCATACGATAGAGGATAAATATCCACAGTATATAAAGAACTCAAAAAGCAGAGTCAAGATAACAGCCCAATTGAAAAATGGGCTGTGGATCTAAACACACTTTTGAAAAAAAAAAAAACAAAAGTGGCTAAGAAATATCTTCAAAAAAGTGTTCGTCTTGCTGATAATTCAGGAAATCTAAATTAAAACAACTTTGAGATTTCGTGTCACCCCAGTCACATTAGTCAACAAAACAACTGACAACCACGTGGAGAAGAACGGGAAACGGAAACTCTCTCTTGTCGATGGTGGGAAAGCAAACTGGTGCAGCCACTCTGGAAGTGGCTCCCATGAAGGAAGAGGGAAAGGTTACACGTGGTTGGTATTGGTTGAAGAGAGAGTGAGTGTGACCTTTGACCTGAGTGCTTTGCTTTTTCCATCCTCTCCTCTATCTGCAATGCCTGGCTTTTTCCTTCTCTTCTTCGTCTCTAATACATAGGAAATTCTCTTCACCTCTCTGGCATGTCTACAAAAGTTCTTCACACTTCACACAATGATTCTCTATTACACTATTGCACTTTGTCTTATCTGTCTCTTTAACATTGAAGGAAGAGCCTCCAATCTCTAACTTCCTTGTAGTATCAGCATACATTTGGACACATTTTGCTGAGGTAAGTTTGGGCTCTTTCTCTTTTATTTGGATACTATATGTGCTCTACAATTATATTTTATCACCTTTGGTAAATAATTCACATTTATTTTATTCTGAAAATTCATGCTGATTTGCTATTTTTACCTAGCATTGGAAGACTCATTTCATCTTCAGAACATACTTTTGGGTGTTTGATCTTCAAGTTGGTGAATGCCTTTAAGTCCATGTCCTGGAATCAAAATTAGTACACAAGAAAAATAAGTCAAAATTCTGAAAAAACTCAATGTGTAAAAAAATTATAATAATTAATTCAGATATAGGTTCACATGTTCAAGTAGAATTCCTATTCAAATTGTGTTTTTTTACTCTTTAGAGAGTGTGGTGAGGAACACCGAACTTATAGTGAGACATATGTGCTGGCCTTCTTTCTGATATAATGCCCTGTTATTTTTAAATGTCACTTACTGCCATGCACAGTGGTGCATGCCTTTAATCCCAGTACTTGGGAGGCAGAGGCTGGTAAATCTCTGTTGAGAGATACTTGGATACAATGTGTAAAGATATGCCACTGTGAATGGTTTAATAAAAAGTTGAATGGCCAATAGCTAGGCAAGGAGAATGGAGGGACTTCCAGGCAGGGAGAGCAAGTAAGGAGAGGAATTTAGGTTGAGGGGAGGGGAGAGAAAGAGAAAGAGAAAGAAATGCCAGGGTCCAGCTAGCCAGACAGCTAGCCAGAGGAAGCAGGAAAGTAGGACATACAGAATGAAAGAAAGGTAAAAAGCCCCAAGGAAAATGTAGATGAATAGAAACAGATTAAATTAAGTTATAAGACCTAGTGGACAAGCCTAAGCAAAGACTGAACATTCATAATTAATAATAAATCTCTGTGTCTTTATTTGGGAGCTGGCTGGTGGGACAGAGAAAGACTTGCTACAGATCTCTGTGAGTTTGAGGCCAGCCGGGTCTACAGAGTGAGTGCCAGGACAGCCAGAACTACATAGTGACAGTTTATTTCAAAAACCCAGAATTAAAAAGAAAATGCCATTCATCCACTCTGTGCCTAGACTGGGCACTTTCCAAGATGCAGTTTTTATAGTGCTTGGCATTGAATCCATGAACCACCACAGGTAAGGTGGTTGGTCTGCTAGTTATTCATATCCCTGGCCTGACTCTCAAATTCTTTACCAATATAGCATTTCATGAGGCCTAAATAATCCCTAGAGCAGCCTGTTAGTGGGTAATACTGCTTACCTCCACGTAACTGTAGACATCCCTCTCATCTGGCTGTAAGTATACCTGTTCATCACTTTCTCTACCCCACCAACACAGTTGTTCGTCTTCAAGTAATTGGTATGAAGTTGGGATGAAGCTGCTGGGCTGCATATCTTGCAGGTTGTATATCTGTAAGAAACAGGAGACAAGGGAGCCTCTTTCTTGGGCTTTCTTCAAAGATGCTCACCAAAGGAAAAGTATCAGTGTGATCACTGCAAATGACTTCTTGAATGTTCAATGATCCCCAAATAAGGCTTTCTAAATATTTTGTGCTGAAGAGTCCTTTAATCTGAAGGTGTTCACAGTATGTAGAAAAAGACTAAAGATACTTCACATATTAAAAAAAAGATATGAATGTAAATCTTGCATAATATTTGAATGATGTAATTTTAACATAATTTAATATTAAACATTAAACATTTAGAAATGTGTTTATACTACATAAATTATTCATTAAATATAAAATACCAAGCTTGTATATTTCAGCCTACTGGTATACTATAAAAAAGCAAAAAACAAAAAACAAAAGTTGAGTTAATCAGTATGCAAATAGCCTGAAGAGATCTGAATGAAGATTTCTCTACATATTTTTTTTCCCTAAAATTCAGGGAAAAAAAATTCAAAACAAAACAAACAAACCCAAGCCACCTCCATCTTTGAGAGAAGGATGCATTCGACCCTCCAAACTGCAGTGCGTGGAATTAGAAAGAGATAGAGGGACTGCAGGTCACGTGTCCAAATGGAAGCGATCACGGTTAGCAGCCACAGGAGAAGTTGATGATGTACAAGCAAGTTTGCCAGACTGCACCCGACCCAGCCTGGGGACTGGAGGTCAGGAGTCCACAGAAGGTAAGGCTAGGGGAATGTGTGTGAGGAAGACAGGAAACAAAGTCTCATCAACCCCGGATGCTCTGAACCTGTGACTCTGAGACATGAACTTGTTCTTGAATGGACGGTGACTCTGGGGAACAAAGCTCACAAACTGACTTTTGCCATTTGTGGCTCCTCCAAAGAACATACTGGCTTGCTCTAAAGTAGCAACACAGCCAGTCATGTGACAGACAGCATCACCCAAGCCCAGACCACAGGCCCAGCTTCAGTTTCCAATGAATCAACTTGCAATTCTTCTACAGATTTCCAGTGTTAATGACAGAAACCAACATGATCAAAGATAGGAAAGTTGAGAAAGAATAGTAATTAGAAACCAAATGATAAAACAAAAACCTCCAAAGAAAGGAAGAAATAAAAAAAGTATAAAATTCTCACAGTGTAGGGCACATTGTATCCATGCAGCAAACTCAAGACTATTTCAAATCTAGAGCAGGAAAAAATAGGTTTGGACATAAAACTAATTTGTAACAAAATATTTCAAAATATGTCAGGTACATCTGAAGAAAATGCTCAGAAAGTAGAAATCCCAAAGGTGATTGGGGTAAAAGAAAGACAACGTTAGATGATTTCCTCAAGACACTCACCATCTACCTAACAAGAGCAGTAGACAGAGAGAAATAGATAAGAATTGAAAAAAAATGTTAGAAAAGAAGCAAATTAACCTCTCCATCAAGGTTTTTAACATGGGATCCCCATGATCTCAAGGGACTGAGAATTTAGAAATCTGGATATTTGGGTAGGAAAATTCATATCTTTATTTTCTTAGGCATTTAACAGAAATTTAACATTGCCTGACTTATGAATCAATAAGCAGCCACATACACACTTATTAGGAAGATTATGACTTTTGACCTGATGCAATATTAGAGATGTTTTCACATTATATTTGGTTTATTCAGGTAGCCTGAAATGCTGTCTGCATCATCATTCGTCAGGATTTGTGTGGATATTTTAAAAATGGCCCGCTTGATCTGTGAGGCAGAACACGGCAATGTTTGCTCAACTGGTACTCAGGAACCTTCAGTTTCTGAACAGGGAACTCATATTTTCTCAGTCCAGAGGCCCTGTCTGGAGGTGGGCTCCAGTGTTCCCTACTATACTTGGTTGACAACCAGTGTGTGGAAAGATGTGAGTTAAAATAGCCCATAGTAAACATAGGAGTGTTTATGCGATCTGTTTCAGCCCTTTCTGGTTTTAACTTGCTCAGTGATGATTTGTATTGATATTGTAGCTTATTTAGGCCGTCATTTCATACAGGGCATAGTTTTGCAATTCTTCTATCTGGTATTCTTACATGTTTTACACCATACATTTAAAAACAGTTATGTCAGAAATGATCCAAAGGCTCACCAGGACACAGAAAAAGAACTCACGGCCTCACATGCTTGTGAATATTCTGGATATCAGATAATAATAAAATATCTTAAAAGTTTCCAGAGAGAAAACACAGAACAAATAGAATGAAGCACAATTAATGACATTGAGCATCTTAGTACTAACTTAGGAAGATATGAATCCATACACCCAATGTCTCCAGAGTTCTGAGGGAACATGATTTCTTAGCCAACGATTCACCCCATTTCAAAGTAATAATTATTACTGTAAGTATAGATACTGATAGCTGCAAAAGAAGTTGGTCACTGATTCCCTCTTTCTCAGAACAGCACTAGCACCTGCTTAGTACCCCAAGGGAGGCAGCAACCTGAGAAGAAGTCACAGAAGTCAGAAAAGAGTGAACCAAATGTGGGGAATTTTGAAGGGACTCCCCAAATAGGAGTGAACACCTGTGTTTCAGAAGTCAACCAGGTGATAGCAGGATGACAGAGGGCTCTGCTGGGGACAGCAGCAGAACTGAGCACTGCCACAGATGCTAGAGAACTGAAGTCAAGTGAGGAGGAGGATGGCCTTGAAGTAAATATAAGAAGGAACAATTCAATGTCAGGACATAGGAATACAAATGAGAGGAAATATGACCACAGCTCACTATCTAACTTAATAATGAGCCATATTTTTTGGTTATAGAAATGAAAACTGTCTAAGGATTTCACATAGTAATCATATAGGTTTGTAGGCAAGGTGAAGACCGGAAGGTTCTGCATAATCAGCTTTAATATGCTGCTTTATAATAAGAGTGAATAGATGATGTCAATAATGAATAAAGGCCAATACTCTCCACGACTGATAGAGAGTGTAGAATAAAACAGTAAAGAAATAGCTGTAATCATTGAAAGCAGCCAAAGCATGGCTAGGGCAGGGTGGAGGGAGAAAGGGAACTCTGTTCATGTTTTTTCTTATAACTTTCTGGGCAGTACATGAGTTTGTTTTTTTTGTTTGTTGACTAATTGCCTGTATTTGTCAGCTAAAACCACAGCTCAAGAATCTCTTATTTAATGGATTTGATAAAAGTTGAAATCTAAAAGAAAAACATATTGATCAGATACTTTCCTAAGCATTTTTGCATGCGCATCAAAACATTCATCATTAAAACTAAGCTAAATGCTGGTTTAACTTACACATTAGTTGAAGACGGTGTAGTTCCCATCATTATCTGGACTAAAGATTACTGTTTTTAAATTTAAATTGCTTAAGCACCTTACATACATTTTAAAATATGCTATTAGCCAGGGGCAATAATAATTTTTAAAGCTATTACAGTGATCATGTAATTTTTCCTAATAAACATCATTCTTAATATGATAAGAAGAAGAGTTTTGCTCTCATTAACTGAGCTGAGACTCCAGTAAATAGTTTATGGTTTGAGTTACGCTACTGAGAATTTTCAAAACAAGTTGAGAACCTCCTTGTACTCTGCTTTTAAATTTTAAAGCATTCTGTCTTTTCCTTGTTTGGGGAACTCTTGAGATGTACAAGATTCCATTTTTATAAACCCTTTCATTTGGCTCCCCAGACAGCGTCTCTCTGAAAAGGTCCATTCTGAGCATTTTAGGGGACAAGCCACTCCTGGGGTAGGAGAGGCGCAGTAAGAACCCAGAGGGCCCGGGTCACATACAGGCTTTACAACTCACTGAGTGCTTGACTCAGGCGTTGTCTTGAGTTTATTGGCTGAGTTTTCAGAGCTGTTCTTCAGGAATATATAATATATAAGAGCTCTGTTAGTGACATCTTTAGCATTAAATGCGGTATTTTACGTTAGAGAGCCCTAGTGTCTGATGACCACTACTTTATTAGAACCATCATCTTAGAGCCTCAGCACTGGCCTTTCTTGGACAGAGGATGATGGGAACTCACCCAGGAAGGGGAGAGCTCAGCTTCAGGCCTCAGGAGCAGCACGCTTTGGTCCACGGCTCTTAGACCACAGAGGGACTGAGGAGAAGCCGTGACACGCAGATGGGCCTGTGAGGTGGGAAGACTTTGGGCTGGGGTGAAGGTCAGGTCCACCTGTGGGAAGGGAGATCAAGCTTAGCCAGCGTCCTGCTCTTGTACCCAGAAGCCTACCACGTGAGTCACCCTGTTACTCTGCATGCACATCTGGTTACCAGATTATGACTGTCGGAACTCAGCCAGGGCTCATTGCTTCCTTTTCACCACTGGGATTGAGTTAGGAAGACAGGAGATGTGTCAGTCAAACTCTGGAGCAACAAACGACTATTTCGGCTCCTGAAATTCTTGCAAATAGCTCATTTTTGGTATGTGAGTGTGATTTAGTGTACATGTGTGTGCAGGAGCATGTATTCATGCATCCAGCAGAGGCCAGAGGAGGGTGTGTGTGCCCTGCTCTCACTCTCTATCTTATAGACTTGAGACTGCCTCTCATGAACTTGGAGTTAAATTGGCAGGTGGAAAGTTCTAGCAAATCTCCTGCCTCTGGCCTCCACAGCAGTGGGGTTGTAGAAGCTGCCAGTCATTCCTGGCTTTTTACATGTGATCTGTAATACAGCATACATTTAACATACGTTGTATCATAAAATTTAATAACAGCAAGGCTCTCTTATCTATGTGTCCTTATCACACACATAGAAAAATCATAATGAAAAATTAGAAGGAAACTAAATACACTAACCATTGATAGGCCTGGATTCTATTACTGGTCTTGCATAAAATGATGTGACATTAGGGTCTATGAGATTGCTCAATGGGTAAAGGCATCTGCTGTTGACCTCATGACCTGACCTTGATCTCCTGGACTCATGTTGGAGGAGACAGACATGTGAACATTGTTCTCTTTCCCACACATGAGTGCATTCATGTGCACGTGCACATGGCATAAATATAATAATTTTTACATTACAGGACTTGGAACTCATTAGCCAGTTACTCTCAGTTCCCCTCTCCTGCTCCACTTCCTTGCTTTCTTTCTTGTCACCCTCCAGCCATTCTGGGGTTTGTGAACAAAAATCTGGCACTCTGGTGATGTCTGTATCTTTGCCACTGAGGCACACACCAATTGCCAGGGTTAGTGTATCTGAAATCTGTATCCTTAAGCCATTTTTTCTCTTTTAAAATAGAAATTTTAAGGAATAAATCACTCACTTTATTGAGAAGACACTTTTCAACTTCAAGTTTTGCAGAATCTGCAATCATTTCTCCATCTGGCAAGATGGTGTAGATGAGTATTTTAGCCTCAGGAGCCATGCTGAAGTCCACAAGGATCTCCAGGGCAAAGCTGCCTTTCACTGCAGCTGGAGGGAAAGGGAAGAGACAGTTTGGGTCAGAATACTGACAGGAAAACCCAAATAACTAAACACAGGGTTCTGGTGGACTGTCTGTATGTGGAAGATGTTCTTACATCTGGGCTGTTCTGTGGTTAATTGTTTGTACACTAATGATTTCAGGAGGGTATGGGATGCTCACAACAAGATACTTTCATCCCTGGCCACACTAGTGGAAGCCCATGAACTGTGGACTGGTGGCTGTGGAGCCCCCATGGGACTGGACTAGGCCCTCTGGTTACGGAAGTCGGTTGTTTGGCTCTAACTGTTTGGGGGGCAGCCAGGCAGGGAGATCCAGATCTGTCCCTGGTCTATGGGTAGGCTTCTGGAGTCCAGTGCCTGTGATATGACACCTTGCACAGCCTTGGTGTAGTGGGAAGGGGCTTGGACCTGCCTAGGCTCAGTGTGCTGGGCTTTGCTGACTCCCCATGGGAGACCTCGATTTGGGGGGTATGGAGATGTGGGGTGGCTTGGGAAAGAGGGCTGAGTGGTGGGACGAGAGAGGAGGGTGGAGGGGGGAATCTGTGGATAGCATGTGGAGTGAGTAGAAATTTTTTTTTCCCCCAGAGCTGAGGACCGAACCCAGGGCCTTGCGCTTGCCAGGCAAGTGCTCTATCATTGAGCTAAATCCCCAATGAAAATTTTTTAATAAAGAAAAATGAAAGAAAAAAATACTTTCATCCAAGGTGTTCACCATGGAAAATTATATTGGTGATTTATAGCTAATCACATACTAACCTCTTATCTCTATTACATCTTAACATCCCAAACAGCATCTGTTAGATACTCCTGTTATTAAAAGGGGTGAAACAACCTTGACTAATGTTTCATTTATTATTTAAATAAGAGGAAGAAAAACATAGATGACAACCTGGTACTCAGGGAGCTGATATTTAATGATTATCTCAGAGGAGCAAGCTACATTTGAAAACAATAAGCATATCTTTGTAGTCAATAAAATGTTCACAGTATTTACATTTCTTGGGAGAAAATTATGCAATTTTAGAAGTCTCTTGTATTATTTCTGGTGAACCCGAGGTGATTCATAAACCTTCTCAAGATCAGTGTTATGATTCCTGTTTAATGTTTATAGTAGAACTAACTGGATATTTTATTAAATAACTAAATAGTTTTTATAACTGACAAGGAAACCCTTCTTCAGTAAGTTTGTTGAGCATCTAACAAGTACCTACTACTTCTAGAAATCACGTTGAAGACTTCTATAAAACTACATATTTAAATTTATGTGTTTCATGCAGTCAATACACACACACACACACACACACACAATTTAGAAAAATAAAAATGAATCAAATGAATCAAATTGATGTACCTAGAGTGTTTTAAAGACCAAGGATGGAACCCTTCATATTTTTTTTTGGATGGACACTAAGATAACACATTTTGCCTTGTTGGTGATAATCTCTGTGTGAATGCATAGATTCATCACTTGGAGTATTTTGTGTTTTCAGGTGTTACATCTTCAGAACAGATAGTTCCCCATGGTGAGTGATACCCAGTTTAGAAGTTTGAGACTTTTCCATCCTGAAGGTCATGGTATGAGTGATAACCTATATTAGATGGCAGAACCTTGAACTCCTGCTGTGGAGAGTGTTTTTGCCATGACACACAACCATCATGGCATCCTTAGTTGCTCACTGGTGAGACCTCACTGGTGAGTATGTGGGGAACTCAGTTGGAGATGTGTTACTGGGCAGGTGGGAAATACTCACATTCTCCTGGCTCCGTGTGGTGAGTGTGGCTTCCAGTCTGGATAATGCTGCCCTTGGCCATGACCTAAAATACAAAGTGTTTTCCAAACTTACATCTATATTTTACAAAGCTTTCTTCTAATTGACAAATCTATTGTTTGAGACCCAGACAGAAATACCCAGCCTAGAACCCAACATGTTAGAAGAAGAGACATGGTCAGGAGATGAATGACTCTTTGTAGTTCTCAACATGGAGGTAGAACTCACCAGGTAATAAAAGATAAGCTCTCCCATCACTCTCAAAACTGGACCCTTCAGAATAAAATGTGCCCGAACTATATGATTCTGACTGCAGAGCAAGGCATCAGCCTCTGTCTCCAGGTGGACGTAGCTCCTGCTGAAGGAGTACACACTGTGAGCCACATGGTGTATCTCTGCGTGCTCTTCTCCTGCACAAGGGTGACGGAAGCATGAATTTTCCTCCTTGTGGTAGACCTGGAGAAACAACAAATATTGTCATTAGTCATCAACACCAAAGCAAAGTGGATATATGAATATAATTCAAAACAATTAAAAATACCTGTGGTGATAATTTATTTGTGTTGAAATGTGGTAATATTTTATTTGTATGTTAATAAATAAAATTTGCCTGGAGATTAGAGGAAATAGCAAGCCATTTTAAGTAAACACAAAAGTCAGGCAGTGGTAGCACACGCCCTTAATCCGATCACTTAGCAGACAGGGTCTCTGTGTTTTCAAGGCCACATTATGGAACAGAGCCAAGTGTGGTGCCTTTAATCCTAGTACCAACCATAGAGACCTGAAGGTCTGTACAGACAGGCAGTGACAAGGAAGTGAGTTAGCTGGGCGAAGACAGCCAATGAGAGGGCAGAACAGCAAGGTAATAAAGGTGTGAGTAGACACAAAGTGGCTCACATTTGGAAGCTGTGGCGTGGTGAGGTATGGTTATCTGGTGGCTATTCCTATATCCCTGATCTCTAAGGCTTTCACCCCATATTGGGTTCTGTGTTTTTTTTTTATTAATTCTTTTTTTAAATATTTTTATTTTATAATTAACTTAATTTCACATATCAGCCACGGATTCCCCCGTCCTCCCTCCTCCTATCACCCAGCCCTCCCCCCAATCCAGCCCCCATTCCCACCTCCTCCAAGGCAAGGTCTCCCCTGGGAAGTCAGTCCAGCCTGGTAGACTCAGGCCCTCTGGATAAGTGAGACAGTTGATTAGCTTGAACTGTTTGGCTCCATGTTTTTTATTTAATAAGACTGCTTAGATATTTGTCTACAAATACCCACTATACCCCCAATTCCAATTCCAACAGCAAGGGAAAATATACTGAAGTTAAACACTTAGGTTAAAAATAGAGAAAGGAGCCTCTTGGCACTTCTAGGTCTGATGGTCTCACTGAGGACAGTCACAGGTCCACCCCAGGCATCTAGACTTGGGGCAGGAAGAAATCAACCATGAGCCTGCTGGGCACCACCATTATGGTGAGTGAATACAAGGTGGGGAAATGAGAGAGAGAGAGAGAGGCAGAATGAGTCATGTGCTAGGGAGAGAGGCAGATCTGAAGAGGGCAGTGGGGAACAGGCTGATGTAGATGGCCTGCTTGCCAGAGAGGGCCTTGGTGTTCCTGCCTGGGCTGCTGCCAAGGGCCATGAACTTGGTCCATGGTCCTGATGCAGCCTTGTGGGTCTGTATTGATGTCCGAGACTTGAGGGTCCTGAGGATGGCCCAAACCTGGACCACCACCTGTGACCATGTCCACATCCAAGGGATGTGCCCCCACAGCGGCCATGCCAATGTAAGAGGCCTGTGCTACCACCCAGGACTGTGGTGATGTCTGAGCCAGACTTCTGCTGGGGGCCATGTCTAGGTCTGTGACCCTGCTGTGGCCTGACTTTGAGTTGATATCCATGGCTCTTGTTGCCACTAAGGGCTGTGCAGAGCCCTATAGTCTGGTCTAACACCTGAGGTCATGTTGGTCTTTGAAGGTCAAGCTGTTGCTGGGGGCCATACAGACCTGGGTGGCCTGTGCTGCCACCCAAGGTCATGGTACCATATGGATCCAAACTTTGGCCATGGGCCATGTCTAGGTCCATGACCCTACCAAAGCTAGAGTCTGTGTTGATGTCCATGGCTCCTGTTACCATCAAAGACTGAGCGGATGTTAGGAGTCTGGCCTGCCACCTGGGGATATGTTGGTGTTTGAGGGCCACACTGCCACTGGGGACATGCTGATCTGGGTGACCTGCAATGCCAACAAGGGTCATGGTGACATCTGGCTGCTGTCAAGGACCATGTCTGGGTCAACGGTCCAATACAGACAGGCTGGGGTCTGTATTGCTGCTGAGAGCTGTTGGTAGCAATGGCTTTACCAGAGGCCATGGGAGTATACAGTAGGTGAAAACTCATATTCAACAGGTACCCACCAGATGAATAGCTTTCTAATGTGCAGCCCCACCTGGCAAAGCTATAGGGTCACTGAGTATAAATGACTGGTTGCTTCTGTTTGTAATTTCTCTCATGTGCTACTACATTTTTTCCCTAAAAACTGCTATATGTGTTTTCCCACTGCTTGTGTGTTTATCTCATGTAAACATTCCATCTTTGGGCACACTTATAGCTGTGGATGGTCAGGAAGATGACTTCTGCTTAAGCTGTATAATTCTGATGAATAGAAATAATACTAGGATATTTTTCGTAACTGACATAGGAAAGTAACAGTATTCTCAGTCACAAAGACAGCCAATTTTAGACTCCAGAACAAATTCAAAACATACTAGCTACCCCTGCAGAGAATACACAAAGACAAGTACCCAAGCATCTGTTATACCAAAGTCAGGTTGATAATATTAAGTGTAGGAAAAAGAGGCTAGCAAAAGAAACCCACCCTGACCCTGGTACCCAGAACCAGGGAAAGAAATACACCCTGTATCTGGAACCTTAGCCAGAGAAAGAAACACTTTATCCCTAAACCAAGAACCAAAGAAACATGCCCTGACTCTCAAACCAGTGCCAAAGAAACACACTTTGTCCCTGGAATCAGAGCCAGTGAAAGAAATATGCCTTGGCATTATAATTAGAGCCAAAATCTAAGAAAGGCCAGTGAAAGAAACACAGTTTGGCTATGAGATCAGAGCTATCTGCCCCTGACCAACTCACCAGTGAAACCAACCAATCACAGAGCAGGAAATCAAACAGCCTAACCCTGTAGCCTAGAACCAGGGAAAGAAACACATCCTGGATCTGTGACCTGAGCCAGAGAAACAAACACTTTATCCTCAAACCCAAAACTAAAGAAATATGCCCTGACTCTGAAGCTGATGCTAAGATAAAAAACACTGAAGACAGCTTATGTTGGAGAGGATGTGGAGCAAAGGAACACTCTTCCATTGTTAGTGGGAATGCAAACTTGTACAGACACTCTGGAAATCAGTATCACAGTTTCTCAGAAAATTGGGAATAAGTCTTCCTCAAGACCCAGTTTTACCACTCTTGGGCATATACCCAAGGAATACTCAATCTTACCACAAGGACACATGCTCAACTATGTTCATATCAGCATTATTCATAATTGCAAGAACCTGGAAACAACCTAGATGCCCCTCAACTGAAGAATGGATAAATAAAATGTGGTACATATACACAATGGAGTACTACTCAGCAGTAAAAAACAATGATATCATGAAATTTGCAGGCAAATGGATGGATCTAGAAAATATCATCTTGAGTGAGGTAACCCAGACTCAGAAGGACAAACATAGTATGTAGTCACTCATAAGTGAATACTAAATGGGAGGGAAGGGATGGCCAGACTGCAACCCACAACTGCAGAGAGGCTAGCTAACAGGAAAAGACCCTAGGAGGGACACATGGATGATCCTGTGAAGGAGAAGTGGATGAGATCTACACGAGTGAACTAGGTGGAGGGGGGTGGTAGAGGTCGAGGAGTAGGGGAAGAGAACAGGGAAATGGGTGGGTCAAGCTGGAACAGGGACAGAGTGGGAGGGCAGGGAGGAAGATACCATGATGAGGACATCACGGGAATAGGAAGAGGCAGGGTGCTGGGGAGGCTCTCAGGAATCCACAAGGTTGACTCCACCTTGGTCTGCTGGCAGTGGTCCAGAGGGTGCCTGGACCGGTCTACTCTGGTGACCAGCTTAGCAAATAACCTAGCTGTCATCATAGAGCCTTTGTCCAGTGAAAGATGGAGGCAGATACAGAGATCCATGGCCAGGCACCAGACTGAGCTCCGGGAATCCAATTGATGAGAGAGAGAGGAGAGATACTGCAGCCAAGGGACATCGAGATCATAATGGGAAGACGTGCAGACATGACTGGCCACACTAGTGGAAGCCCATGAACTGTGGACTGGTGGCTGTGGAGTGCCCATGGGACTGGACTAGGCCCTCTGGATACAGAAGATGGTTGTTTGGCTCAAACTGTTTGGGGGACACCAAGGCAGGGGGATCAGGATCTGTCCCTGGTCTATGTGCAGGCTTCTGGAATCTGGTGCCTATGGTGTGACACCTTGCACAGCCTTGGTGCAGTGGGAAGGGGCTTGGACCTGCCTAGGCTCAGTGTGCTGGGCTCTGCTGACTCCCCATGGGAGACCTTGACTTGGGGGATGTGGGGTTGCGGGGTGGTTTGAGAAAGAGGGCTAGGGGGTGGGAGGAGGGGGGTCTGTGGATAGCATGTGGAGTAAGTAGAAAATTTCTTAATAAAGAAAAAAGAAAAAAATGTTTTTGGTGTGAAGATCTTCATTTGCTAGCACAGAGAAGAAGAACCTTGCCAGGATGTCCCTTAGGGAACTGAACAGAAAAAAAACAAAACCTTGCAGAGACATTCCCTTAGGGCGACTGAGCAAGGTGGGGGAGCTGAACAGAAGAACCTTGTTGAGACGTCCCTTAGGGGACTGAACAAGGTGGAGCAGAAAAGTAACAACATTTAGCTGGGCCAGAGGAGATTGCTACATTTCTGCAGGGCTTTCCCCTTTAGCAGAGTAAAGCAAAAGAAGCAACATCTTGGGCTGAGAAGAAGTAGAGCTCTACTGGGAAGCCCCCTTAAGGGGGACTGAGCAGAGCTCAGCTGTAGTGACTTTCCAGGAGAGGAGCAGGATTGCTATATCCTGCAGGGAGATCATCTCCCACACTGCACCCTAACTCCAGGTATTGCCTGACTCTCCTGAGCTGTCGGGTTACCTTTCCCTCCAGAACTGAGCTGTCCTATCAGCTTCAGATATTGCCTGACTCTCCCAAACAGTCAGGATACCTCTCCCTCCAGAGCTGAGCTGTCCCATTGCAGCTCCAGTGGCCAGAGCTGTCGTAGCAGCTCGAAGTGCCAAGTGACTCTCCAAACAGTCAGGATACCTTTCTCCAGAGTTGCAACACTCTCCTACAGTAAGACATAACCTTCCTGCAGCAACTGACTTTCTGTAGAAGACAAACAAAGCAAGAGAGACTATGAAAAATATTATATTAAAAGGAATGTATTCATAATGTGTGCACTTATTTCTCTAACCCTTTGCTCATACCTTATCACTGATCAGAAACCTTAAGTGTTTTGCCCTAAAATAAGAAAGTTTGGCATGGGAATATTTTTTCATTGAGCTAGACATTATTGAGTTCAAGCTGTTAGAAAGCTTCACCATGTATCTTATGCTCTCATTTCTGACTTACTTTGATAGTGAGGGAAGACCCCTCGATGTTGGTGGTGTTGATGGAGAACTCCGCCAGGCCATGCTGATCAGTGGTAGTGACATTGGTGTAGTCAAGTTCATGTGCTTTGATGAAGACTTGCTCATTCGGCATGGGAACTCCTTTGATATCCACTAGGCGGACCTAAATTGAACAAGGAAGGAAAGTATAGTGTAGTTATGAGGATACCATACAGAATAGAAGAGAAAAACCTGTTTCAATATTATATAAAGATCACAAAAGATTCACCAACTAATTCAGTATGCATAAAACATTTTACAAACATCCAACACTTTGAGTTCTACACCAGTAGAACTGGCTGTGCTATGAAAGCCAGGACTGAAGGTGTCATATTCTTAATATGACTCCATAAAAGATGCTTCATACTTAGCTGCTATTCACAAGAAACCATCGAAGAATTCATCGTGTGAACTAAGGGAGGTGGATGCACTGATACAGTCAAAATAAAACCTAGTTAGGTCGCTGAGGCTAATGGAGAGTGGAGGTTGGTTATGAATATGTAGCATATCTTGCTTCATTGTTGAAACACAGTGACACTTTGGGGTTTAAGACAGTAGTTCAAGGACAGTAGTTATAAATAAAAAATTTGATCCATATGCTTTAGGTTTTGAGCTTCTTGATAACTTTTTTAAGTTTTCAGTTCAGCTCTGGGAATTGAACTCATGTACTTGAGTATGTGAAGTCTGCCACTACGCTAAATTCTTGTATTGCAACTACTGATGTCAGAGAAGTTTAACACTGACAAGAATGGCCAAGATTGAGGTATCACAATACAACCCAACCACTTATGAATCAAAAAGTACTTTACTTTCACTACAAATGGAATCCCTTGTTTAAATTGTGAATCAGCTTTCACAAATATGAGTTGGGTTGTGGTTCTTTCAATTTTAGTAGTCCCAGATCCCGTGAACTCGAATCCTGAAAAAGAAATTAGCAACATTGAAAATCCAAGACAGTTAGAGAAGAATTGCTTGTTTTCTACATCCTTTTTCTGTACTGTTCAAACCACCATTGACATGAACAGGTGTGAATTTTCACAGCTTCTTTTTCTATATTCTCAGGTTACTCACGTACCTGTCCCTTCTTCTATAACCTTTGCATTCACAAGGAGACGCTGGACTCTATAATGTCTTTTCTTTAAAGGAAACACAGGGATGTGTTCTTCTTGTGTGATGCAGCCATTGTGGTCTAGCTGTTATGAGGATAAAAATAAGGTAACATGGCACACTGTTCAGATTGACAGTCAACTCAAACCCGCACATGAGAACTTCTTTGAGAAAAATGAGTGCTTAGCACAGTACAGCATGACATTCTGGTCATACGCATGGGACTCAGCTTACACACTGGGCTGCTGTGTGCCATGATCATGACCAAGTCACAAAGTTGCCTTGGCTTAGTTATCTATAAAAATAATGGTTATATTTATAGACACATAAGGAGTATTAAGTAAATTCATAATTAAATGTAATCAGAACACTTACTTGTGTGCCACTAGGACTTAATAAACACTTTGCATTATTTAAAATATCAACCACAGGCTTGGATGTAGTCCAATGGTACATTTCACTAGTAGATATGAAACTGTTGGCTTGATACCTAGTACCAGTAAACAGTTAGAGTGAAATCTATTTCCAGAGTGTAATGGGGCCTTAGGAGCTACCTCTGTGTGGTTCTGTGAATGAGAAAAGTCTTCATAAGAAAGAACTGACATTATTCTGAAATGTGAAAGAGAAGAGTCACCAGAATCACATTACTTTGTTCTTAATTCAATTTTAACTTCACAGCTTACTTTACACTGTTTGCCACTCTCTTTTATACCCTGATGCCTGGTATTGTAGTGTGCATTATTTCATTTAAATTGTGTTGCTCTATCATCTTTGGTTTTCTGGTGTTATGGTAGTTTATGTTTTTGTCTCTGAATGGTAGTGAGGAATGAGCTGTCAAGTGAAAACTGCTTCCTAAGAAGACCCCAAATAAACCAGAGGAGAGCTCTATGGTAAGAGCTCTGTGATCACAATGTGGAAACACAGGAAACAAGACACAAGGCAGTGTGAGAACTACAAGAGGGAACGACTCCTCACTATACACCCCAGAATTCCGAAACTGTGGGGATGCTGGACAAATCTTCCAATTGTCTAGTTTAGAAATGGCTAGTGACCTCAAAGAGGATTCAGACAAGCAGATGGTGGCATTAATGTTATCAATTCAGAACAAGGAGAAAGCCAGTAACAGATGACATGGTTAATAAAAGATAAATTGCATGTGAATTAACCAGAACATCCAATAAAACCATAGGAAATAAATAAATAAATAATTATCAACAAATAGACTTAAATATAAACGATTTTATGTCTCTTAATAGAAGACACAGGATAACTAATTAGACTAAAAAAATGAGAGGATAGCGTGGTAGTTTGAATATAATTGGCCCCTATAAGCTCATAGGAAATGGCACTATTGGAAAGTATGACTTTGTTGGAGTAGGTGTGGTCTTGTTGGAGGAAGGGTGCCCGTGTGGAGGCAGACTTTATATGCTCAAGCCACGCCTAGTATTATAGACCACTTCCTGTTTCCTGCATAAGATATATTTTCCTTTGTAAGAGTTGCTGTGGTCATGGTGTCTCTTCACAGCATTAGAAACCTTAACTAAGACAGAAGTTAGTACCAGGGACTTTGGGACTGTGGATTAGAAAAGCAGTTGAATGTTTTAAGTGCTACTTAATGGGATATCCTGGTAGGAACATTGAAGACAGTAGTGTTGAGTGAGATCTGAATTGTGGAGGCCTTGCTCAAAATGTTTCAGAGGAGAAGAATATTAATATTAATTAATAGAGATTGTTCTTGTGAAGATATTTTGGTGAAGAATGTGGTTGCTTTTTGCCCTTGTCTGAAGAGTCTGCCTGAGGTTAAAGCAAAGAGATTTGGATTAATTCCATTGGCAGAGGAAATCTTGAGACAGCCTGTTTTTGACTCTGTTGTATGGTTATTACCAATCACTCTTATATAGATTTATAATGAAAATGAATGAGCTAAGAAATGAAAAATACAAAATGTACAATTTGAGGAGAAAGAGAGAACATCAAGGAGAACAATGGAGCTAAGTCCTTTGTTCAAGGAGGTAAAGATTAATTTCCTTAATTAATATTACTTAATCAATATTAAAAATCTTTTAACCAAAGAAATTAAGAAATGGAATAAAAGGAGTGGTGACCTCAGGGCAAGATCCCACTGAGCTTAGTTTCTAACTTGTGGGAAGGAATTAAAGAGAAGCTTAAAGCAGGGTGTGGTAGTACATGCCTTTAATCCCAGCACACAGAAAGCAGAGGCAGGCAGATCTTTGAGTTCAAGGCCAGCCTGGTCTACAGACCCAGTTTCAAGATAGCCAAACTTATGCAGTGAAGGAAAACATCAAAAAAAGAAAGTTGGTGAAGACATAATTGAACAAGGGGACCATGTTCCAGCCCCAGTAAGCAGCAGAACTTGACAGCTTCAGTCACATGGTTCTAGAATTAATGAGAGAAGAAAGGGCTATGGAATTTGCCACCTTGACCAAGGAGAGCTGGTGAGGCCAGGCATGTGTCAGGGTTGTCCCTGAATGGAGTCCCTGAATGGATTGTCTTGGAGACCCCAAGATATTGGAGATGCCAGAGCTATGGGATAACTGCTGAGGAAAGCTGCTAACAGGAAGTAGAACCAGCCCAAGAGAAAGAAGTATGTTGCAGTCAACAAAACTGGAAGAGTTGTTGATCAGAAGAGCATTTTGATATCAGAGATGGAGATGTTACTGAATAATGAACGAATCAAAGAAGAAATCAAGAAAGAAAAAAAATTTTAAATCCTGAAATTAAGTCAAAATGGAAACAGAACAGTTAACAAAACCTCTGGAACACATTGAAAGCAGTTCCAAGAAGGACATTTACAGATCTGAGTACTGATATAAAAAAAGAAAAGAAATACCACAAAGAAATGACTCAATAATACAAGTCAAAGATTTGGAAAAAGAAAAATCAAGCCGAACTCAATATTAGTAAATGGGAAGAAATAATAAAGACTGCAATAGAAATGAGAGGAACAGAAATAAAGAATGAAAGAATCAGTGAGTCTAAGAGATAGTCATTTAAGAAGATAAGATCAACAGACTTTTGGCACAATTCACCAAAAGAAAGAGAGAAATTACCCAAATTAACAATAAGAAAATTACAGGGAAACATTACACAGACAATTAAAAAATTGGAATATGATAAAAGAATGCTTTAAAAATCTGTACTGCATTAATTATTTAGAAAATCTAAAACAAATGGACAAATTGCTACATTCATCCAAAACACAAATGTTAAACCAATAAGAAATGGACAACTTCAACAATCACATAGACTTTAGGTGGGAAAGCCACTACTGCTATTTTCCTAAACCAATATAGTTCCTCATTATATTCCAAAGATATAACCTTACACATAAGTGTAGATCTCACCCCTCATCAAATAATCTTATTTTTCAATATATAGAGACCATTATAGAGATCCACAACTCAATCAAACGAAGAGAATAAATGCCTATGACGTGCTCAACCCTACCTGATGTATCTCCAAAACAAAAACTGCATCGAAGGATCACGAAAAATCATGGAGCAAGGATCAGAAAGGTTGTAAAAGACCAGAATGCCTCTTGTAAAATAGTGTCACCCAGGCACAACAGGGAAAACACAGCCGCAAAAATCTCAACAATGTGACTGCCTAAATAAGAGTTACATAATGGTAACACCAGTTAACACACCATGTGGAGGATGGGGAAATTTCATAAAGCCCCACTCCAAGATCAAGAGCTACAGATGATCAATGGCTGCTGAAAGAGAAAATCATTCTTCTCCAAGGAGTCCAAGGGGAGGTTAAATAATCCCGTATGGTCATCCTTATGTACATGTTCATAGGAGCAATACTAAATGGACTCAGCAGGTTGATTATGCGCACGCGCACACACACACACACACACACAAACACACATACACAATTTATTTATATGTGTAACAATAACAGTTCCAGAATAAGAGGTCATGAATTTCAGAGAGAGTTGGGGGAGACCTGGGAGGCACTGGAGAGGAGGAAAGAGAGGCATAAATGACATAAACACATTTCCCATGAAATGTTAAAAAATATTTAAAATTAAGAAAAATGTATATAAAAACTTAAAATATGTAAAACCAATAAAACGAATTCATTCCATGGCAAATGATGTGATTTGAAGAAACAGTTTGCAAAAGCAATACAAACCTCTCAAAATATATGAAAAATAAATTAAATATTTTTAGACACAGGAAAATTCAACCCCAAACTACACAGATCTTTCTTACCTAGACAGAGTGGCTACTGTAAGGAAAGCTAAATTCAATGCTGATGAGGTTGTGAGGAGTAAACCCTCATCGTGGAAGTCTCTGTAAACATCAGAACCAACAGAGTAACAACTCGCGTGAGGCAAGAAGGAAATCCAGTTTAACATGACTCGGTAGTCCCTGTTGCCTCAAACTGCTAGAGCCTGATACTGGACAGTTTATTTTAGGCATATTTAAACATAGCATTTTTGGAAATTTTGGAAAATTTTGGAAAAAAGATTCTTGATGAAATTAACTCAATCCCATGTGTGTACAACAAAGCTTGAAACATGTTTACTTTGAAACTCTTTACAAAGTACATGGGACCTCTTCCATATAGATGAGTTCTACTGACTGAAAAAGAATGCTCAAGATAAGGGTCTGGGAGAATGAGGGAGGTAAACATAAAGTCTGTGGAGTCAAGTGTGACCTGTCCTACAGGGAGCACAGAGGTCACCTAGGCTCTGCTCATTTCTTAAGTATGTGTGACATCTCCCATAAAGATGGGTTCTATTGACTGAAAAACAATGCTCAGCTAAGGGTCTGGGGAGAATGAACGAGGTAAACATAAGAGTCTGTGGGAGTCAGGAGTGGCTTGGACCTACAGGTAGCACAGAGGTCATCTAGGGTGTTCTAAAGTACACGTGTGACATCTTCCATAAGGATGGGTTCTATAGACTGAGAAAAAAGGCTCAAGATAAAGATCTAGAAAGGAAGAGTCTGGGATGATTGTAGTAGTCTGGGAGATTCAGGTGTGTCCTGGCCCTACAGATAACACAGATCACCAGAATGTTAACTACATCCATTCCCAGCTTTTTGGGTGAAAAACAGGCATGCCCCTCCTCCACTGAGGAGACAACCCTGTGTGTTTAACACTCCTGGTTTCCCTAATGCTTATCTATGGGCACAAGGACCTTGTGCTCGCTACACCTCATACACTGTGGGTGAACCTACAACCTAGTACAGCCACTGCACAAGTCGGTATAGAAGACCGCATAGATTACAAGGTCAAAGTACCATATGATCATCTGTCAGGAATATATAAAAGGAATCTGTGTCAGTATACCAAGACATGTGTTCACAGGCATGCTGGTCATTTATGTGACTCACAATCAAATGAGTCCATCAGCTGATGAATGGATAATCATAATTGGATCAGAGAATGTTATGGGCATTGAGAGTGTCACCTTTCACAAAGAATACCAGACTCAGACACACAGCAGGGCACGGTTTCTGTCATGTGTAAAGGTAAAACAGAAACACTGCCAAGTAGATGTTGTTCCATTTGGGAAGAGGAAGGGTGTGGCAGGAGAATGGATGGAGAGAATAGGGCAGGTAGTGAAGGAGATAATCAAGTACGTGATACACGTGTATGAACACACTGTAAAGAAGCCTATTTTTTTGTACAATTTACTCACATTCTATATGTGTCAATTATATTTCAAAGAATATTTCAAAAAATAGTCTATAGGTCACAAAAGCTGTGAGGGAGATACAGGAAGAGAAGGGCACAGGAATGGGGACCCAAGAGAGCTGAGGCAGCAATGGGACTAGGGAATATGGTCAAAATACATGATACCCATGTATGAAAATGTCATAAACCTATTACTTTGTACAATGAATATACACTAAAAAATAAACTTGGTTGCCAAGTTTAGCTATAAAGTTGTTGAAATATTCCTTTAATAACAGTGGGTCCCAGGACTATCACTTTTGTCAGAGGTGGGTGTTGCTGAGGATTGCACACGTGCCTGGCTGTTGTTCCACCACAGAGCTACACCACAAGGTCCCAAGGTCCCAGAAGATCCTTTTTCAGTACCTGGATGTGCATTTCCTCTCAGCTTTGGTATCTCTATTTCTGTGTTAGTTAACCCTCAATATTAAAAATGGGACTTTGAGCAGTTTTTACTCACCTGGTAACTGACTTCTTTGCATGCACCCTCTCCCTTCCTGCTAGGATGCTGATATTCAAGGCATATACTTATCTTTACATGTCCTGGTACAGGCTTCCCGTAGGTGTATCTGTTACAAGACAGATTCAGAGAGACCAAGGGTCATCCTAAAGCAGAGACCCACGGTCTTCCCACCCATAGTCCACACTGTCAATCTGTAACAGTAGATTGGATCTGTGTATTTTCACAATGACAGCAAACAGGGCCCATTACTACCACTTGGCACGTTCTAACTGAATATATTAACAATCTAGCCCTGTTAAGAACCTCTGGGAGACATGATTTTCTCCCTTATATAGTTCTGAAAAGATTAAGTGACCCAATCAGGATCCTCAGCTAGTAAATGATGGGGCTGTGATGAATGGGGACCATGGCGAAATGACTCAGAACCATTCTAACAGACCTCCTCAATCTTTTGCCTTCTTCCTATCAATTTTTTAAGTATGTTTATTTTAATGACAAGCAGATGTGAGCCAGGTGTGTCTCTTCTGTTTGGTTCAGGCATATTTGCAAATTCCTCCTAGCACAGTTTGACTTACTGGGGTTCCAGACTTTAATAGCAACTTCAGTTGCTGTGACACAGGATCCACATTTATCAGGTACAGAAATGCTAACAGAAAAGCGAGATGTTTAAAAGTTAAACTTGGGCAGCAGAGGCTGGAACAACAGCCGGATTGGGAGCTCTTGTTTCTCTGTTCTTTCTGTCAACCCATAACAGGTCAGCAGAATGCTGTGTTTGGTGCCTGTGCTCTCTTCACATGGGTCAGGGGATCTTTGCAGGTACCTTCCTGTCTCCAAAGGCAGGAACTCTCTACTGCCTCATACAATTGATTTATCACTGGTGTCATCAGAATTGACATCGTCAACATATGCAATGAGTGATCAAGCAGTAATGGATGCAGAGCAGTGCGGATGTGAGGAGGAAATGAACACCATAGGGGAAACATTCTAGGAGTACGGACAACCTTAGTATTTCTACATATTCTACAATTACTCGTTATCCCAGGTAGTTTTTGTGTCCATGTACATTCTGAAGGATAGAATATTAAACACAGGTAACTCACACTCCACACACAGTCACGTTTACTTTCTCATCTTGCACAGCGATGACCTTTGGAACCTTTACTTGAACTTCAAATCTGGGAAGCACTATTGGGAGAGAGAAGAGAAATTCAGGTGGGAAATAACTTTTCTAGTTGTCTTAATGATCATCCTCTGCCAAGAAATGGTGACTTTACATTATTAAGGTTACTGCCTCGCCCCCCGTCCCCCAGTAAAGTTAGAATGTTGAGTGATGATAGATCTATCAGGATTTGCAAATCACAGGGGTATCTACTTAAATAAGAAAAGCCAAGTAATTTGCTTCTGAAAATACCAGAACTTTCTGGAAGTTCCAGGTTGCTAGGTGGATAGCCTTAGCTAGAGTTTGATGAATCCCAGCCTTACCCATTGAACTCAACCTGTTCCAAACAATTTATTCTATGATAACCAGAAACTGACTAGATCTACTTTCCCTTTTCAATCTTCCCAAGCCATACCGAATTCCTCCACGGTGAAGGAGTGCTCTGTCTTCACTCCTGATTGTTTTACGATCACTATCTTGTAGGAGCCCCGAATAGGCTCTGATGACAGGTTGAAGGACAGCTGCTTAAGCCCGTGCTCTGTGTTAATATCCCGCCACTGCATAATTCGATTCGTCTTTGGATCCTGTGAGACAGGTTGTAAATTTTGTAAGTAAATAGAGAGTTTTAATTAAATCAACACATCTAAGATCACGTGTTCATGATGGAAGCATTAGGGTAGGGAGGAATAAAGGTTAGTGAGATATAATGAAGCAATTATCCACAGTGGTGGAAGGCTGCTGACCCACAGTACTGCTACAACATTCCAACATCAAGTTACTTTCAGCGGATAGATTTCTCTCTGAATATGAAACAGTTAAGTTTCTTACCTCAATGTAAGCCAGAGGAAACTGAAACAGAAGAGAAAACAGTGTTAGTTTAGAATAGCGGCTCTCAACCTGTGGGTCATTATCACTTTGGCAAATCTCTATCTCCAAAAGTATTTACATTATGATTCATAACAATAAGAAAATTATGGTTATGAAGTAACAATGAAAATAATTTTATGGAGACCCATCCTGAGTCTTTACAGTATGGAGATTACAGAATTATTGCTCAAATCAGGAACTTTTTAGTGTGAAATGGGGTTACTAGTTTTAAATATATCCAGACAAAATGTTTAACTTGGGGGGTGTCTCCTGGGCAAGCTATATATGCCGCTCTACCCAGGGCTCTGGCTTCCCTTCACATGACTCAATACATACCTCCTGAACGCAGTTCAACAGAGCAAACCAGTGTCTGACCATTGCCCAGAGATACGAACAAAGAAAGGTCTCCATTGCTGCTCTTGCTTCAATGGAGAATTGCTGCTGATTAAGGCGAGGGCTGCACATTCAGAGGTTTTATAGGCAAAGTGTTTCTGGTCGAGCAGATGGAGAACACAGTAAAGATAGACAGTGACAAGGTCGTTTAAGGTTCTGTAATAACTGAGCTGTCAGAAGAGGTGAATTTCCTTCAGGTGAGCATCAGCTTGAGGAAAACATAACCATTTCTAGCAGTTGAAGAGAGAGCATCAGTGGCAGTTGTAAGGGAATTTTAGTGAGATGGAACTTGTTTCTGAAAGTCTAGAAAAATAAATCATGATAATGGATGATGAAGCTGTGGTACATGTATATACAGAAAAAGTTTACTCATCTGTAAAAAATGAAATAACAAAATTTGTAGGCTGTGGTGATATTTTATTTGTGCTTTAATAAATAAAGTTTGCCTGGAGATCAGAGGAAATAGCAAGCCATTTTAAGTAAAAAAGGAGTCACGTAGCTGTAGCACATGCCCTTAACCCTATCACTTAGCAGGCAGGATCTCTGTGTGTTCAAGGCTACACTAGGGAACAGAGTCAAACGTGGTGTTACACGCCTTTAATTCCAGTCTAACCATATAGTTCTGGAGACCTGTACAGACAGGAAGTGACAGAACTGGCCATGAAGAGGAAATGATGTCACGAGACAGAGAGCAAATCAGATGGCAGAACAGCAAGGCATATCAGCCTGGGTAGACAGGAAGTCGCTCTCTTTGAAAGCTGCAGAGTTGGTGAGGGAAGGTTGGCTGGTGATTTTCCCTATTTCCCTGATCTCTCTAAGGCTTTCACCCCTATATTTGGCTCTGTGTTTTTTTTTTATTTATTAAGACCATTTAGAAATTCGTAATTATAATGGTAAACCAGGCTCAGAAAGATAATGGTTTTTATGCCAGTACCAAGCTGTTTTTATTACTATAGCTCTATAGTAGAGCTTGATGTCAGGGATGGTGATGCCTCCGGAGGTGGCCTTGTTGTACAGGATTCTTTTAGCTATCCTGGGTTTTCTGTTTTTCCAAATGAAGTTGAGTATTGTTCTTTCCAGCTCTGTGAAGAATTGTGTTGGGATTTTGATGGGGATTGCATTGAATCTGTAGATTGCTTTTGGTAAGATTGCCATTTTTACTATGTCAATCCTACTATCCATGAGCATGGAAGAGCTTTCCATTTTCTGATATCTTCTTCAATTTCTTTCTTCAGAGACTTAAAGTTCTTTTCATACAGGTCTTTCACTTGCTTAGTTAGAGTTACCCCAAGGTATTTTATATTATTTGTGGCTATTGGAAAGAGTGATGTTTCTCTGATTTCTTTCTCAGCCCTATTATCATTTGTATATAGGAGGGCTACAGAATTTTTTGAGTTAATCTTTTACCTGCCACATTACTGAAGGAGTTTATCAGCTGTAGGAGTTCCCTGGTTGAATTTTTGGGGTCACTTATATATACTATCATTATCATCTGCAAATAGTGAAAGTTTGACTTCTTTTTTTCCAATTTGAGGGGTGGGCAATGGAAGTAGGGGATAAGGGATGAGAATATAAGGTAATGGGATGGTCAAGCTGGAACAGGGATGGAGTGGGAAAGCAACGAAAGAGATACCATGATAGAGAGAAATCATGGAGATAGATACCTGGTTCTAGGGAAGTTGCCAGGAATCTCCAAGGATGACCCCAGCTTGGACTACTAGAAACAGTGGGGAGGATGCCTGAACTGAACTGGCTTACCCCAGTGATCAGATCTGTGAATACCCTAACTGTCATCACAGAGCTTTTTTTCCACATCCACATCCAAACACCAGGCAGAGCTCCAGGAGTCCAGTAAAAGAGAGTGAAGAGGGATTCTATGAGCAAGTGTATCAGCATCATGATGGGGAAGCCTGCAGAGATGACCAAACCAAACTAGTGGGAACTCATGAAAGTGGATCAACAGCTCTAGAGCCTGCATGGGACTGGACTAAGCCCAATTGTGTAGTTGGATCTGCTTGGGGGGCCCCATGGTGGTAGGATCATAATCCATCCATCTTTTTGGAGCCCACTACCTATGGTGGGACACCTCATGCAGCCTTGAGGCAGGGGGAAGGGTCTGGACTTGCCTCTATGGATGTGCCTCCCCATGGCAGTCCTTGCCTTCTTGTGGGGGTAAGTGTGTGGTAGGTTGGAAGGAGGAGGCTGGGAGGACGGGAGGAGAAAAGAGGGGGATCTTTGATTGGTGTGCAGAATGAATGAAAAAATTTTCTTAATTAAAAAAATAGAGAACTGCTGTATGTTCTTTCTCATATATGGCTCCTCACTCCAAACCCAGAGTACTTGTGGACTCAAGGTAACTAGAAGAGGACCACTAGTTAGGAATCCCTCAAGGCAGGGGACACAGCATGATGTAGGGGATGTCAAAGCACAGGTGCACTTTTGGGGACAGAACATTTAAGCAGGGATGGGGGTGTGGGACGGGAGAGACAAGAGGGGAGGATGGGAGGATTAACCCACACTAAGGACCCATGAAAAAGCCATGTGGAAACTTACTGCTTTCTAAGCTATTAAGAAGCATAAGTTAAAAGGAGAGTCAGAGGAAGATATACTGCATGTCTAGATAATGCTGCTCCTGAAGGCCAAGGGTCACTAAACAAATGTCCCAGTTCTAGGCATGAGATAGCGCCTTATGAGTTGCTGGCCAAGGATTCCCTAGGGACCCCCCCAAAGCAATACAGAATCTTGATGCTCTTCTTGATTGCCCACAATAACTAGTTGATAACATTCTATTGTGGAAGACACCACACACCTTGGTGGAAGGGTGTAGAGAAGTCAAGCTGGTGCTCTGCTAACATTCCCCCCTGCTGATCAGCTTTCACACTGCCACAAGGTGCTGTGCAGATTGCTGCAGGAGAGGAGATGTCAATGGTCTCATCCAGCTGAGAACCCTAGGATGTCTAACACCAACCTGCCATGCAAGATGTGCCCATTGGTGCAAGAGTACCTGAACGTCTTGAAAATAGCTCTTTTTTGGTATGTGAGTGTGGTGTAATGCACATGTGTGTGCAGGTGCATATAGCAATGCATCCAGCAGAGGCCAGAGGAGCGTGTGTGTTCCCTGCTCTCACTCTCTATCTTACAGACTTGAGACTGTCTCTCATGAACTTGGAGCTAAATTGGCAGGTAGAAAGTTGCAGCAATTCTCCTGCCTCTGGCTTCCACAGCAGTGGGGTTGTAGAAGCTGCCAGTCATGCCTGGCTTTTTATGTGAGTGCTGGGATCTAAGATACAGCACACATTTAACAGTGTTATATCATAACATTTAATAACAGCAAGGCTCTCTTATCTGTGTGTCCTTATCACACACATAGGAAAATCATAATGAAAAATTGGAAGGAAACTAAATACACTAACCATTGATAGTCCTGGATTCTACTACTGGTCTTGCATAAATTGATGTGACGTTAGGGTCTACGAGATCGCTCAATGGGTAAAGGCACCTGCTGTTGACCTCATGACCTGACCTTGATCTCCTGGACTCATGATGGAGGAGACAGACATGAGAACATTGTTCTCTTTCCTCCACATGTGTGCATTCATGTGCATGTGGACATGGCATAAATATAGTACTTTTTAAGTTACAGGACTTGGAACTCATTAGCCAGTTCTTAAGCATTCAGTTCCCCTCTCTCCCTCCATTTCCTTGCTTTCTTTCTCGTCACCCTCCAGCCATTCTGGGGTTTGTGAACAGAAATCTGGCACTCTGGTGCTGTTTTTATTTTTGCCACTGAGGCACACACCAATTGCCAGGGTTAGTGTATCTGAAATCTGCATCCTTAAGGATACGTCCCCCCCATGGGAATGGTTTTTGTGTGCAGAGAAGGAATGGGTTTTAGCTTTCTCCCTGGGACATGGACAGGCCTTTGCACCCCTGCCATACTCATACCAGATGTGGATATCTTCCCCGGTGATGAGGCTCTTCCAGTACTTCTTTTGACTACATAGGAGGAAGGTCTAAGAGGGCCATTCAAATGCTACCTCTCCTTGTTGGCCTGGGAGTAACTGCAGGCATGGCCACAGGAACTGCGGGGATAGGCCTGTCCTCACATCTTTTCAAAAAATTATCCATTCAATTAATTGATGATGTAAAAGCCATTTCTAGCACCATTCTTGACTTGCAGAGTCAGTTAGACTCTCTGGCTGAGGTAGTCCTCCAAAATAGGAGGGGGTTAGATCTGCTAACGGCAGAAAAGGGAGGTCTTTGTTTGTTTTTACAGGAAAAGTGCTGGTTCTACGCTAACAAGTCAGGGATTGTCCAGGATAAGTTAAAGAGGCTCCAGGAAGACCTAGAGAAGTGAGGGCGGGAGTTTCAAGACAATCCTCTGTGGACAGGCCTTCATGGATTCTTACCCTACCTACCTCGCCTCCTTGGCCCTTTCTTCTCCTTATTCTCATTCTCACCATTGGGCCTTGAGTGTTCAATAAGTTCACACAATTTATCCACCAGAGATTGGAGGCGATTTAGATAAATCAGGTTGAGGTATGCTATCAAAGATTAGCCACTCAGGAGCCTGGTCCCTCCCATGGCTGGGTATCCTTGTATGAATGCCCTTCTTCTGCTCTTCACTCGACCAATGATGGGTAAGCTCTCAGGTGGGCTGAGACGACCTAAGACAGGTCATGGAGTGACCCCCCCCATCTCCTACATGATACATGGTACTCAATGATGGGTAAGGTCTCCAAGTGGGGGATGACTTAACACAGGGGCCATGTCTTACAAAAAACAAAAGGGAGAGGTGTTGGGCCCCATAAGGCCCAGGTGTGAGGCCCAGTGTAACTTCCTGAGCCTAGCTCGAGTTTGGCGACCTGTCCTCGGACACGACTTCCTCATATGAGTGACTCAGCACTACGCGACCTAGAATCGCCTCTGCCTAGTAACTGCTGAGATGGCATCATCTCATTGGCCCGCTATCCTCACCCTATCTCTCCCCGCCCCCATCACCCCAACCTATGTAAGTCCACTCCTGATGCAATAAAGCGAGTTCCTGCTTTGACAAGACTCCTGGCCCAGTGTGCTTATCTCTGGTGGACAGGGGAGGTCTGGGCGGTTGACACCCAAAATCCTGCTCAGCCCCAAGGGAGAGACCAGGTGGACCAGTCCTGCCTCTGCCCTACCTGTTGGTCAGACCTACAGTACACTACCAGAAGGGCAGAGAATCATCAGTCTCACCCAGCTGTGAACCCTATAAACTGAGAACCACTGGCCTGGCAAGAGATGCCCACTGGTGCAGTAGTAGCTCAAATGTCATGGAAGTAGCCAACCACTCACTGACTGGATTTAAGTCCTACTATGCAAGATGAAACCCACGCTAGACATCATTGTAGGGCCAAGAATCTGTGGCTAAACATGCCATAGGACCAGAGGAGAGCCCATTATTCTGCTGCTAAAGGACATAGTGTTAAAACAACTGATATTGTTGTATCTTTATACTTATAGATCAAAGCATCTCTCAGCCCTTATCAGAGAAGCTTCTGCTTGTAGTAGAGGGTGATTAACACAGACACCCACCACTTGCTTAAGTGCAGAGGACAAGAGACTCTGAAATGCTATTTTATTCTTAATAGAGTCCATTTAGGGAAGGATCTAAATGTTAAATACAAGGTTATATGTAAGAAATTACCCGTTACACTAGAAATGGATTTCTTAAGTATGGCTTGAAGTAACAGAAACTACAAAAGAAATGACTGAAAAATGTGATTAAGCCCAAAGGTTCTGTACAGTAACAGTCTCCATGAAGTATAAAGAAACCCAGAGACACTTAACCAGTAATGGAGTGCAAAATATAAGGAAGACATTGCATGGTCAATGGTAAGTGAGCAAGGGGTATAAATAGTCAAATGAACAGAGTAGAGAACAACACCAACTCATACCCTAGCAAGGGGCTAGAAATGAGAATATTTCAGTCACATTATGTCTTCACAAACCCACCAATACCCACATGTAAAAGACTCACCAACTCATTCAGGGGGCGTAGGTTTTTATCCATAGAGACAACCCGAAACTTGACTAGAGAAAGAGAGAGAGAGAGAGAATTTTCTAGTGAGGTCCAGAGAGCCAGGCCTTCTCTGTGCCATGTTCAGGATGGCTTCTTCACTCCATAGCCCGTGATGGACCTTTGTACCTGACTGTCCTGGTTTGTACACGGGTTTGTCTGTCTGGACAAAGACAACACTTTCTTTGTTCTTCACCAGCACCGGACTCTTTTTGTTGAATTCATGTGTCGGTCCTTTGATGTGGACAGAGAGGGACACCTTCTCATCTGAAGCTGAGACTCTGGGGAGCTGAGAACGAGAGGAACACAAGACTCTTCACCATCAGACCCTTTGGAGGTCTTAGATTTCTTTTTAACCTCCTGTTCTTCCACACCATGGGAAGGAAATCAGGATCCCTCAAATTCTGTTTAAGTATTATGTGAGGAGGGTATGTCAGAAACAAAGTATGAAAAGAAAAACAAAACATTTCATATGAGTCAGTGGAAGCAACAAAGACACAGTCATTTTTATGGAGTAAATATAATCTTGACTGAAAATTAGATAGAACCCTGGAACTAAGGTAGATTGAAAATTAACATATTGATAGTGGTAGGAATTGCATCTTGAGGATAGGTACAGAAGAAGAAACCCAGCACTTAGTCAAGATATCAATTACTCATAGCTGATGTAGTTCTGATTAGCTGGAGTGCTAATTCGAAGTTTATAACTTATTAGCAGCAAGTACTAAAATGGCAAAATCCTTCTTTCTCAGGGTACTAGGTTTTTTGAGGAACTTCAATGGGAAAATTGCATATGCACAAGTATTGGCTCTTCCTGTTTTGGGGTGGGATAATCTATGCTATTTGTTTATTGGGTAAATGTTCTAAATGTCTATTGTTATGAAGTCGTAGTTGTGTTTCTAGATTAATTTTTTTAGAAAAATGTAAGTACGTTATATATGCATCTACACACATATGTACATAAATATAGAAAACAGATAGGGACAGGTATCTAGTACTCACAGTGAAGGAGTCACAGTGGAACATGTCCTTGTCAACCACAAACTCATTGGAAAGACTTCTGGTTCCCCAGCTAGACTGCAAGGAGGCCCTGACAGTCACTGTCTCATTCAGATCGAGTAGATGGAAGCAGATTTTCTCAGGGGTCTCAGTGTAGAGCTGGGAAGGGACCAGCACCATATACTTCCTGGAAAGGGAAAAGTTGAGGCCAGCTGGGGACGGATATCATTGTCCATGGCTGTAGTTTCTTCACAATAATCATCACCATCCAAGATTCTCCAGCCTGAGATGGAAGGTGACTGCATGATACCCCAGAGTGGTCAATTATCAGTGTTTGTAATGGTAATAACTCAGCTTCAGCAGTAATATCCATCAAGGCAGCTTCAAAGGCATGCATTACTGTCACTTAAGTAGCTAGCATTAAGTGCTGGAAGGTTTTTAAATTTTTTTTAGATAAAAATCTGGGAGGATAAATTATTTTTTTTATAAAAATTTATCAAGATTGTTCTTGATTACCATTTTTAATCTTGAAAAATAACAGCACCCTGTTTTTATTTTCGGGTCCCCTTAAACGTAAGACTTATAATGTCACTGTACAATTCAGAGCCCCATGATTCACATATGCTATACTTGAACAAGTGCCAAAGGCTATCTGTAGTTATTGTTCTCTATCTGTTTCTGGCATTAGAGTTTTTTTTTTAATACCCAAACTAGCCCCATATCTGGCCTGTTATGACTACATCACATAATGCAAAAAAATCAAAAGTTTGCTTTTATTTTTACCACTTTAAATATATTTTCCTAGTTAAAAAATGACAAGAAAAGTCACTCAACAATTAATCCTGATAATGTGGTTATTTGGGCACCAAATAACAGGTTCTACTTGTAGTTTAATCCAAGGTCTTAGATCCTAATAAGAGTGTTGTTTTAAGACACAAACATCCACAGAGTTGCAGTGTGCCTGAATCCTTACCCAGCCCAAGGTTAAACTATAGGTTACACATTTCCAACCCAACATGCCAACAGTGTAGATATTTATCTTCAAAGAGATCAAATGGTTTCAACACAGAAAAGTGTCTCTAACCACTGGGCTTTTAGATATTAGTGGTGCAGTCATAAGAGGAAGGCTATTCTAATCACATCACACCTCAGTTTAGTACACAGATTGCTTTAGAATTGGAGAATGACAACATAGAATCATGTAACACTAAAGTTGGAAAACATATACACAATTATCATTTGTTAATTGAAAAACAAAAAGGATGTAGGGAGGTTTTTAGGTGAAGGGACTGTGAAAGGAAACGTATGGTTTTGATTGGAAGAGGAACAATATGGAAGAGGATCTTAGCAGTACTCACGTTTTTCCAGGTGATAAGGAAGCAGAAGGCAGGAAGGCAAGAAGAACTGAAATCAGACATTGCAGAGACTGTCTGTACTTCCACATGGTGTAGGAAGAAAGGACAAGGGGACAGGGCCAATGGGGTCCTGTTCCCTAATACAGTTTCCAGAGAGGTCCCCGATACACAGTGCTTTATTTATGAGTGCTCTGTGTAAACAGGAAGCTCCACCTTAGGTGTCCAAACAGGCAAGTGGAATTTTCCAAGAGTTTTCTGTTAGTGTCATTGTATTCAGTGGTGGCCTCAGTACAATGCAAATAAATTGCAACAGTCTCAGGAACGGTGCCAGAGTATCTTGGATGGTGTTGGTGAAGGATCAAGGGCATGGAATCTACTTAGTTTGAATTAGAGCAGACTTTCTCAGTCATCCTACTACCCACCTGTAAATCTTTGCAGTGGGTGGCTGTGCTATGATTGTGTGACATTTGCTACCTCACTGCTTCTGGTCACCTGGAATCTATCAGCACTCCCTGGAAGGTGACAGCTCAGTTTCTTTGTTTCCTCATGTGAGAGTCACTAGAGTAGTTCAGGTTGGAGATTTTCAGTTCTCCTGTCTCTAGTCGTTCAAGTGTCTACCTTCATGGGTGTTGTGTGTAAAAGGGGGTCTGTTGATACTGGGCAAGCTCAAAACCTCCCGGACTACAAGTCACCACGCCTGACCCTTCTTTGTTAGAACAGAAGTTCACCAAGCTCATCTACAGGTACAGTTGAGAAGTCTTAGCTCTGTGGTCTACTAGGAAGCCAAATATAATCTGTGCAACTGAAGATGATTGATTTAAATGATTTAAATGCATCAATATTTGGGATACAACTCAGTTCCTTTGTAAAGACATTAAAGTTTGAGTTGGGAAGCACATTAGCATTTCTATTATAGATCATGGGACTGTTTGTTTTTGCCAAGATCTTATGGCATGGACTTGAAAGGAAGGTACATCATAAGCTAGAACAAGTATAATCTTGAGGCATTAAGTAAAAAGAAAGAACATTTCTGTGGAATAATCCTCTTGTACACTGTAAAGATTTGTCACTTGAATTAGTTTAATAAAATGCATATTGGTCAGTAGCCAGGCAGGAAGTACAGGTGGGGTAACCAAACTAAGGATGATTGGAAGTAGAAGGGGAGAATTAGAAGTTGCCAGTAGAGGCAGAGGGAGCAGAAGATAAATGTGCCATGCTAATAATGATATGGCCACTTGGCAGAGCGAAAATAAGAAATATGGGTTAACTTATTACTAACTGGTTAGTAATAAGCCTGAGCTATTGATCAAGCATTTACAATCAATATAAGCTCCAGAGTGGTTATTTTGGAATAGGTGGTTCAGACAAGAAACTTCTAATTACAGAACATGCTAAAACATGATGTAGGGTATGCATGGAAAAGTTGAGAGAGAAATAAAACCTCTATATTTAATTGATTGACTTCTGAACCCCAATTAATCATCAATTGGAAGCCCCAGCAACTCCTGCACTGATCCTTTTCATCCAAATTCCACTGAAACAGTAACTACAGTTTTTCACCTTCACTTCCTGGTCTTTATTTTGGAGCATGACAGTGAATGGCTGTAGATTCCTCAGATGATGCTAGAAGCAGCAGATACAGAAACATAAACGGGTCCTAACAACGCAGGATAATATCAGATGGCAGGGCTTGTCTGAGATCATGCATAACCCAGGCTCAGAACTCACAGAAAACTTCTTGTTAGAGACAGACAGGCTACAATGATTTACTTGAAATTTTGAGTCAGAGAAAAAGTGGGGTACAGATCTGAGTCTTGAAAAACCCTGTGAAGAGGCCTGGAGACCAGAAAGCATTGACATGTCTGACATGGAAGTGTTTCATGGGAATAATGATGCTGCAATAAAGCTTAAATGAAGAGGGCCTATGGGCAGGAACATGGAGTATAACCTAAAATGACTTAAATAATGAAAGGATATAAAAGCTGTTCTGTTGATCGCGGTAACTTGTGTGGTGGCTTGAGAGGATGACTGGAAGCCTAGAGACCCCACTGGATGACTGGAGTAGTTATCTAGACATGCTGTGATGGTGTTTCAAACTGAGAGACTAGGAGTTAGACAGACTCCCTGGGAGGTAGACAGATAGGGAGATGGGTTATAGCTAGGAAATGAAGGTGGCAAACCTCCAAGATGACTGACATCTTCCTTACTGTGATGGTTGAATAAGAATGGCCTCATAGGCTCATATGTTGCAGAGCTTAGTCACCAGAGAGTGAACTGTTTGAAAGGAGTAGAGGGTGTGACCATGTTTGAGGAAATGTGCCACTCGGGTTGGGTTTGAGGTTTCAAAAGCCTATGCCACCAGAATTTCCCCTCTTTCTCTCTGTCTCTGTCTTTATCTCTGTCTCTGTCTCTGTCTCTCTCTCAGCCTGTGGATCAGGATGGAGCTCTCAGCTACTTCTCTATCACCATGCCTCATGCAAGTGGCCATGTTCCCTGCAATGATGACAATGGACTAAACCTCTGAAACTGTAAGCAAGAAATTGGTACCAGGGATTGGGATACATCTGTGCTGGGCCTTGCCATGCTGGGCTGACATAATGTGAACTTTGGGACTTTGGAATAGAGAAGGGGTTGAACACTTTAAGTGGTGCTTACTTGGTTATTGTACAAGGAACATGGACAGTGGTGTTGCTGGAGTTTTCTCCTGTCCTGCCTGGCCCATGGTCAGGACAAATCTCTCTCACCTGCCAGTCCCGCAGCAACTTAGACTCAACTGAGTAAACACACAGAGACTTATATTGCTTATACACTGTATGGCCACAGCAGGCTTCTTGTTATCTAGTTCTTATATCTTAAATTAACCCATTTCTATTAATCTATAAGTTGTCACAATGCTTGTGGCTTACCAGTATCTTACATGTTGGTACTCATGGTGGCGGCCTGCAGCGCCTCTTTTGCTAACTGTTCTTATATCTTAAATCAACCCATTTCTATTAATCTATAAGTTGCCATGTGGCTCATGGCTTACCAGTATCTTAACATCTTCCCATGGTGGCGGCTGGCAGTGTCTCTTTGTCCTAGCCTTCCTGTTCCCAGAATTCTCCTCTCTGATAGTCCTGCCTATACTTCCTGCCTGGCTACTGGCCAATCAGTGTTTTATTTATCAATCAATCATCCACAGCACAGTGGTGCTGAGGGCAATGTAAATTATAGCAGCCTGGCTCAAGAAGTTTCAGTGGGGAAGAATATTAGTAAGTGGCCTGGAGACCATTCTTGTGATATTTTGGAAAAGAATAAGGCTGCTTTTTGTTTCTGTCTCAAACATCTGCCTGAGGCTAAACTGAAGAGTTTTGAATTAATGATGTTGGCAGAGGATATTTTAAGACAGCCTAGTATTTACTCTGTCATGTGGTTAACAATCATCACTCTTATGCAGACCTGTCATGAAAAGGAGAAATCTGGACAAAGATAAACACAAAATGTCCACATTGAGGAGAAAACGTGCACCAAGAAATGCAATGGATCAAAGTCTAGTTGTCAAGGAGATAAAAACTTAAAGGAACCCTGGTGCTAAATGGTATTAGGGGACTAGCGACTTCAGGGCAGAACCCTGCCCAGTGAAACTTCAACTCGTGGAAAGGAATTAAAGGAAACCTTAAGCAGCAAAAGAAACGATCGACAACGGAAAGCTGATGCAAACATAATTGAACGAAGGGCCCAAGTGCCAGCCCCACCAAGCAGCAGAATTTGGTGGCATCAGTCACACGGTTTGATCTCTAGAGCCAAGAATGAGAGAAAGGGGTTGTAGAATAATCAACCATGGCTAAGGAGAGCTGGGCATGTGTCAGGGGTGTCCCTGCCTGGAGGCCCAGAGAGGCCATTGGGTGGAGCTGTGAAGGTGAAGCCTGGATTGCCTTGGAGCCACATGTTACAGAGTTCAAATACACTTGAGAAGACCAAAGACTTGATTGAAATGATCAGTAAATGAATTTATTAATTACTGCCAGCCGGTCAACAGTCTTTAACTGAAATTGAAGGCGTATTATGCGTATCTGGCTAGAGGAAGGGTTTTTATTTTTTATTTTTATTTTTGTTAATTTTGGAGATTTTTTCATTTACAATAGTGATATTCCTGAAAGTAGAATCATAAGTACTTGTTCAAAGAAAGATCAGACTAGTCTGTCCGTCCATCCATCCTCCCTTCCTTCTTTCTTCCTTTCTTTTTTTTTTATTGAGATTTTCTGTTCATTTTACATACCAACCACAGATTCCCCTGTCCTCCCTCCTTCTGCCCCCTAGCCTTCTCCCTAAACACACCCCCCATTCCCATATCCTCCAAGGCAAGTTCTTCCATGAGGAGTCAGCAGAGCCTGGTACATTCAGTTGAGGCAGGTCCATGCCCTTCCTCCCTGCACCAAGACTGCTCAAAGTGTCTCACCATAGGCACGAGGCTCCAAAAAGAGCTAAACAGAGAATTCTCAACAGAAGAATCTCAAATGGCCAAAAGACACTTGCTCAACATCCTTAGTCATCAGGGAAATGCAAATAAAAATGACACTGAGAGACTATTTTACACCTGTCAGAACAGCTAAGATCAAAAATACTGATGACAACTTATGTTGGAGAGGATGCAAAGAAGGGGAACACTCCTCCACTGTTGGTGGGAATGCAAATTTGTACAGCCACTTTGGAAATCAGTATGGCAGTTTCTTCGAAAATTGGGAGTCAATCTTCCTCAAGACCCAGCTATACCACTCTTGGGCATATACTCAATGAATGCTCAATCATACCACAAAGACACATGCTCAACTCTGTTCACAGCAGCATTATTTGTAATAGCAAGAACCTGGAAACAACCTAGATGCCCCTCAACTGAAGAATGGATAAAGAAAGTGTGCTACATATACACAATGGAGTACTACTCAACAGAGAAAAACAATGATATCATGAGGTTTGCAGGCAAATGGATGGAACTAGAAAAAAATCATCCTGAGTGAGGTAACCCAGACTCAGAAGGACAAACATGGTATGTACTCCCTCATAAGTGGATACTAGATATAAAGCAAAGGATAACCAGACTGCAACCCACAGCTCCAGGGAGGCTAGCTAGTAAGGAGGACCCTAGGAAGGACGCATGGATTCCCCAGTGATGGAGAAATGGATGAGATTTACATGAGCAAACTGGAGTTGAGGGGGGTAATGGAGGGCAAGAGTCAGAGGAAAGAGAGCTTAGGGGAGCAGGAGGTTCGAGCTTGAACAGGAACAGAGTGGGAGAGCAAGGAAAGAGATACCATGATAAATGAAGACCCCATGGGAATAGGGAGAAGCAGAGTGCTAGGGTGGTTTCCAGGAATCCACAGGGATGACTCCACCATAGACTACTGGCAATAGTCCAGAGGGTGCCTGAGCTGACCTACTATGGTGATCAGATGGCTGAATATCCTAACTGTCATCCAGTGGCTGATGGAAGCAGATGCAGAGATCCTCAGCCTGGTCCCAGGCAGAGGAAGGGATTTTAAATGTGTACACCACAACTATCTCAATTGTGTGAAGTGAGAAACTGCTGTTACTCCCTTCAGCTTTAAAACCTCTCTCTATCCCACTGTGTATGCTGATAAAGGAGCTGTATCACTTCATGGTACACATCCAAAAGTGGATTTTATAAACCAGCATAATTGATTAATTATCCCATAGCATTTTTACAAGGTTGGGGAGGGGCAAGGAATCAGAGTTGCTGGAAGCTCATCTTTTGGAAATTTAGAGTGGGTTCTAGCACAAAGTAAAATTTCCTCTTTTAGGAATTTAGAATGTGTTCCTAGTGCAAAAAGAGTTTCCTTAGCCATCACAAACAAGGATGCTGGTGATGTCAGAGTCATGGGTACCCGGCAAGGAGAGGTGCACACCTGACGTGAAACCAGCCCAAGACAGAAGTGTGTTGTCGTCAATAAAGCTGAAATGGGTTGGAGAACTGAAGATCCCTTTGACATCACACATGGAGATTCAGAATTTGGAGATGCTCCTCCTGGTTTTTGGTTTTGCCTTGGTTGAGTATTTCCTCACTGTACTCCATTTCCTCATTTTTGGAATCATAATGTATATTCTGTGCCATTATATATTGGAAGTATGTGGTCGGCTTTTTGATTTTCATTTTGGGAGGATAACAGTCAAGAGATTTACTTGAATCTCAGAAGAGACTTTGGACTTTTAAATAGTGTTGAGACTCTGATAGTTATGGGAACTTTTGAAGATGCTCTGAATGCATTTTTGCATTCTGATGTGACTACAAGTCTTTGGAGGCCAAGGAGTGGAATGTGGTGGTTTAATAGGAATGTTCCCTATAGTCCCATATATTTGAATGATTAACCCCCAGGCACTATTTGAAAGGATGAAATGGATTAGGAGGTGTGGTCTTGTTGGAGGAAGTGTGTCACTGGTGTGGGCTTTGAGGTTTCAAAGTCCCATGCCAGGCCCAGATACCTCTCTCTCTCTCTCTCTCTCTCTCTCTCTCTCTCTCTCTCTCTCTGTGTGTGTGTGTATCTGTCTGTCTGTCTGTCTGTGCATCTGTCTCCCTCTCTGTCTAGGTATCAGAATGGAGAAATCATCTATTGCTCCAGCACCTGCCTGTGTGCTGCCATGCTTCTCTCCATGATGAAAAGGGACTAAGCCTCTGAAACTGTAAGGGAGCTCCTAATTAAATGCTTTCATTGATAAGAGTTGCCTTGGTCATGGTGTCTCTTCACAGCACAATAGAACAGTGACTAAGACACTAGCCTTTGACTTTCAACCTTGATGTCTGAGCTACCATCTCCTACTGATGACAAAACTCTCAAAGAACATATCTCAGAATCAGAGAATGGCACCCTCTGCCCGCCTGAAGCTAAGGATGCTACACATCTAACACCTATAAATGTAAAGTCCCCTATTTTGCTGCAGCTGCCCACAGATGTTCTTCTTTATATTCTGGGAAGTGTATTCCCATCACTCTTCTCATTAATGTGACAAAAACCTGAGAACAGCATCATGAGTAAGGTTCCTTTTGGCTCACATTGAGGGCACAGTCTGTAAAATGAGAATCCACATCCAACCCAGGCTGTCTATGAATCTCTAGCCAATAGACACCCAAGAACCATGCTTTTTACTCGGGGTTATGAGGTTTATGTCAAAGAAGGTGTGTTGTCCACACTGTCTTCTCCACACCCCATCCCTGAATCCTGTCTTTGAATCAAAGATAAGAAGGGAGGCAGGCTCTGCCATGCAGGCCCTGATTCCTGTCTTCAGAACTCTCACCATGCTGTCTGTCTCTGCTGTTGGGCTTTAATTCTCCTCAGAGCTTCTGCAGTGTGGTTCGCTATCTGTCTGTCTGTCCACAGTGTCAATAACTCTTTCACTAACCTCTTATCTGCCCCCACAATCCACTTTAGTGAACTCCTTGCCTCTGCATCTGAGAACTTTCAGTTTATCATGGAGGGGAGGCCTAGTGGCAGGAGGGGGAGGGGCTTATCCCACTGTATCTGTAGCCAGAGGAGGCAGAGAGCAAGGAATGCTGGTGCTCAGCTGGCTTTCTCTTTATTATTAGTCCAGGATTGCAGCCCCTGGGTTGATGCCACAGCACATTAACCACAGTCTTTCCACCTCAATTAAGCCAAATTAAAAGCTTCCCCATGGTGAGTCCAGATCCTAAAAGCAACCAATATCAAAAGTATTGATCTGTGATTTTCTTTTGCTCTGTGATGGCCATGCTGCAGTTCAGGGAAATGAGTCCATATCACCAAGATTCCCTGTGTTTGATATTTTGACTAGAGACAGGTTCTTCTTGAAGTTTTAAGCCCCATAACTGTTTATGTTTCTAGGTTTTAAGAGTCCCCAGTATGCAATGAGCATCATCTTTGTTCCTCGTACAAGATAAAGGACCCTGGAACTTGTCATGGACCTTCTTCCAGTCACATGATGCAAGTTCTATTGCTGTTTAAAAAAAATCCAGACAAGAGCAACTTAAGGGAAAAGTGGCTTCTTTTGGTTCACAGTTCAAGGGTGTAGTCCATCGTGATGTGGAAGTCAAAGCATCAGGAGCTAGAAGCGGCTAGTCACAGGACATTGACAATCAGGAAACAGGATGAATGCATGCATGCCTCCTCAACACAATGAAGCAATGTGTGTTGCATATGCATTTGTGGACACACAGGAGATAAAATGGAAAGGAATGTGGTGTGTAAACACACTTTTCACAGGTATTAATCTCCACACCCAGGGGGTTAACCAAAGTAGCAATTAAATTCAGGGAGAGACTATGACCAACAGGCATGAACTGAACATGGCCACAGACAAAATGCAAGAAGCATGCAGAAGGAAAGAGCAACATCAGCCTTCATTGTTATTTTGAGTCAGAGAAATCTAAACTATAATTTATAGACTTTCTAACCGATGGAGTCAGGCCCACCCACACCATCTCTTTTGGGGCCATTCTAGGGAGATGACCAGTAAATTTACTTTGCAAATTTCCTTCACAGTACCACTTAGACTTGTGTTTAATGGCGTGGCTCAGGAGATGTGTGCAGCCTACAAAAGGCACTACTTCCTCTGCTTCCCATGAGGAAGCAATCCTTGAAGCTTGTCCTAGTGAGGAACACACTAGGAAGGAAATTCTAGGCAGTTCAGTGGAGCCACGGTGACATGCCAAGCACTATCTTGTGGAACATGCAGCTTTGACCAAATGTGGTTCTCTTCCCCTTTGATTTTGGCTTTTACACTGATTTGTGGAATCACACCATGACATATGTATGGAGGTCAGAGGACATCTTGAAAGAGTCAGTTTTCTCCTGTTCTGTGGGTCCCGGATATTGAATCTGGGTCATCAGTCTTGCTAGCTAGCACCATCTCACTGTTAGGTCCAATGTGCGGCCTCAACTCCTAAAATGACAGTTTGGGTTCAGGGCAGGCAGACTCTGACCTGGTAAACACATGGATTGCTAGTGGATAATCAAAAGTCTAAACAACATTTCTTAGAAACGTGTGCAGAGAGTTTCTGTATTTCAGGAGGAGCCATTACTTACCTTATCTTCACACATATGACCAGACGTCAAATCTAGAGCTTGAAGCCCTGGCCACTGCATGATAACGGGACACCCTGGCTTCTCAATAGAACAGCACCTCAGGTCTCTATTTGCTAAGGCTCTCCTTGGGGTATCCAGGAGGAAGAGCATGTAACAAGCCTCCAGAAACTTGAGGCAGATGAACACCACCTTGGGATCCTCTCAAACAAGCCACAGCCTGCATGGAGACAAGAAAGTTAAGGAATAAAGTCAATGTCAACTTGTATCTTCTTAATTTCCAGGACTGCTTTCCTACAATTTACTCTGAAATACTCACATAAAAACATGGTCTTTATATAGGGTAATGTGGAACTCATGATTATACTGCCTCCCTCTCGCATGATGGTACTACAGGCATGCACAATTACACCATTCCCACCCTATCAGATAGACTTCACCTGACTGTGTCAGAGTTAGGACTGTGTGTGTCCCTGGGTAGGTACTGGTGGCTTTGGTGTGTGGTGGTGGCCCTCATGGTCCCTCCATGGTATAGGAGATCCAAGGGCATGACTCTTCCACCAGACAGATGGTCCCTCCCAGCTCTTCTGTGGACTCCACATTTCTGCCTTGTTTCCTTCAGCTCTGCAAACAGGGGGGAAATTATTGCCAATAAACCCAGAGAGGAAGGCCTTGTTGGGATTTCTTTCTTTTCTTTTCAAATATAGTGGCTGAAATCTCCATTCTTGAGATTTCTTTGGAATCCTTTTATAAGTCTTTGAAGATTCTTTCAGTAATAAAAATAAAATCTTCATGGCGTGCAGCTCAGAATGAGGCACCCCACCCCTTTGCTAGTTCTGTAGCTGCTGTGCCCAGGGACCAGATATCTGCCTTCTGGTCTTGATGACCTCAGGGTACCATACCAGAAGGATCTGTCCAAGCCTGTTTTCCTTTCTATCTGGATAGCTGTCAGCTGACCAGCCATTCCCAAATTGTCCAGCTTCACTTCTGTGTTGATGAAGTAGAACTCTGACCACTTTAACACCTCAGTGGACTTTCTTTTGTTAAGATAATCATATCCTTTAGGTATTTCTCTTAATGTGGTAGCGATATGATCTAGAAACCAGTTTCTATAGATCCTCCATCAAGATTTTTCATTATTAGCTACAGATTAGTATCCATCAGATGGAATCCATACATATAGACCACTACACTGACATTACAGTGATTTCTTTTTTTTGGATTACTCATTTCCTAGTTTTATATTCTATTTTCTTTTTTAAAATCTTTTTATTCATTTTATATACCAACCACTGATCACCCCTCTCATCCCTCCTCCTGCTCCTACCAGCCTACCCCTCCAACCTAGCCCTTCTCCCCTCTTCCAAAAGGGTAAGTTCTCCCATCGGGCACAGCTAAGCCTGGTACATTCAGCTGAGGCAGGACCAAGCACCTCTTCACTGCATCAAGGGTGAGTAAAGTGTCCATCCACAGGTAATGGGATCCAGAAAGCCAGCTCATGCACTGGGGATAGATCCTGATCACACTGCCAGGGGCCCCTCCAACAGACTCAGCTGCACATCTCTCTCCCATATGCAGAGGGTCTGGTCCAGTCCCATGCAGGTCTGATGTTTGTGATGTGAGTTCCTATGACTTGGTCCAGTTGTCTCTGTAGATTTCCCATCAAGATTTCTTGTACAGTGTTCTCTGTCTCACCTTTAACTTTTTTCAGTTAATAATTTTTAGCAATTGCTTTCAGACTCCTGTCATCTGCATTTTCAAGCAGCTTTCTGGAAAAAGCCTCTTGTCATTTTTTCTCTAGCTGGTGAGAGGTTCCTTGGGGTCTGCTTTCAAGTTCTGTGTGACCTGCACTGAAAAGGAAACTACAGAGTTCAGAATAGTCACTTCCTGGTCACAGATGGCCAGGCCACAGCAGATGGAAATCTGCACAGCTGCTTGCAGCTCTGCAGCAGCAGTGTTGACTGATGTCTGAGGTCATCACACACCGGGAACCCTGGCCAGCAGTGGTCTGTGGTGGAGGTGGGACTGTGTCTCCACATTCCAGGCTAAGGAGAAGTGCAGGGATCTGGGGTCTTTGTGCACACCAGCACTGCCGTGCTCTGCTGGAGTCAGGTGGTTCTATTTGCTCTGGCCACCTGGAGCTGGAATGGGTATGCAGAGATAGCCATGCTACTATAGATCTGATAAAAACAGCCAGGAAGACCCTTGCCACCACCTGAACACTGTGCAACCAGGACATTTTCTATTGCTGTTCTTATTCAACACAGTAGCAGAAATTTAATGCAGAACAATTAGACAATAAAAAAAAATGAAGAAGTTAAAGGATCCCTGTTTGTAGATGCAATGCTTCTAAACATATAAAAGCCACAGAACTCTACTGAGTCTATTAGAACTGATAGATCAATCCAGATGGACACAGAATCAATCTATTAAATAAGTAGCTTTTCAACATACTCCTAGTTCACTGAGAAAGAAATAGAAAGTCAGTCACATTCATAATAGCTACAATTAATTCCTAGGAATAAACATTGCCAAGAACATAAACGTGTTCTGCAATGAGAACTATGTGACATTGAAGAAAGAAACTGAAGAAGATACTAACAGAGGAAAGGCTTCCCATGTTCATGGATTGGGAGCAATAAGAGTTTTAAAGCTGCTATGGGAGGGAGACTAATTTTTCTTCGGGAGCCACTGGCGAGTTACTATGCTCCAGTAGATTACCCCGCACCCATGCTCTTACAGGCACCATTAATTAAATTAAATGGATCATTAAAAATAAGTGAGAGACATGAAATAGGAGGATATTTTTTGGTCTAGGAATGAATGGGAGAGGATAAGAGAGGGTAACAGGGTGTAGTAATCTTTCTCAAATATGGTCAGACTTTCCTTTGTGGGAGCACTAGGTCCCCAATAATGACACTGAGACTTATTATTCATTATGAAAACTTGGCCTTTAGCTTAGACTTGTTTTCAAGTCTCTCTTATAACTTAATTAACCCATATTTTTAATCTACATTCTGCCACATGGCTCAGTTACCTCTCCACAGTACAACATGTCCAACTTGGCCTGAGTCTGCTGGCAAAATCCACACACCTAGTTTGCCCCTCCTCTTCTTCTCTCTCCCCAGAAATTCCTCCTATCCTCTCCTGCCTAGCTATTGGCCATTCAGCTCTTTATTAAGCCAATCAGAAGGTCCCTGTGCAAAGACAGATATTCACAGTATACAAAACAATGATCCCACAACAATGGGGGCTTTGATAATGTTAAAACATTATGTACACATATGATACGGTCAGAGAATAAATTAAGCATATTAAAAAATCCACACTACCTAACAGTATTACAGATCATGATCCACATTGAAATTCCATCGATATATATACTAATGGCATTATTCACAGAACTAGAAAGAATAACCAAGCCCTAAAACTCATGCAAAAGCACAACGACCTCCAATATACAAATATATTTTGAGCAAAACCAATAAATTTAGAGACAGTATAATGCTGACTTCAGGACAATACAGAACCATAGAAACAAAACCAGAATGATAAAAATGGACCCATGGAACAATCGAACTGAAGACTCAGACATAATGCCAACAGCTTTCAACAAACTCAATTTAATAAAGTTTTCAAAAGTATACTTTGCAGTAAGGACAGTCTCTTCAGTGAATGAATGCAGGGAGGAAAGCTGGATATCCACATGCAGAAGGCCAAAGTGACTTCTCCCACCCTGCAAAGAAATCAAACAAAGTGCACCGAAGATTTGAATGTAGGACCTGAAAGTTTGAATCTACTAGAGGGAATCATTGAAGAGAACACTTCAAGGCAAAGAGTTCTTGCACCCCAGAAGCCGAGGAAACAGAAAGAGCTGACAAATGGGAGAACATCAGACTGAAGAGCTGCACAGAAAGGAGACAGGCAGCGGGGTGGAGACCACCTACAGGTGGGAGAAAGTCTTTGCCAGTTGTCCATTCAAGAGAAGAGGAGCATCCTGAGTATACAAAGGAACGAACAGCAGCAACAAACCAGCCAGAGTAATCCAATCAATAATGGACAAATGACCTGAATAGTTACCTTCTCAAAAGAACAAATACAAATGGCCAAAAGTAAGTGAAAATATGTTCAATAACTCTTAGTCACCTTGGAAATGCAAAGCAAAACTATGATGATATTCCATTTCACTCTAAATATAATGACAATCAAAAATAAACACCTCTCAAACAATGAACACAAGCTAGTGAGGATGTGAAGAAGTGGGAGCCCTTGTACCTTTTGGGGAAAAATATAAAGTAGTACAGTCATGATGCATGGAAAATATCACAAACATACCCTGTGCTCCCTTATCCACCTATTAGAATTCCCATGTGATCTAGGTAACCCACTCCTGGGTGTATATATCTGAATGGAATCAGGTCAGCATACCAGACCACTTCACATCCATGTCTCTTATAGCGTTGGTTTTTTAAAAAATAGATTATATATATGAAATTATATATATGAAATTATATATTTGTATATATGAGTGTTTTGCCTGTATGTATGTATACATGTCCATACCTGGTGCCAATAGGGGCCAGAGGATTGTGTTGGATTCCCTCAAATTGGATGGTTGTGAACCTCCATGTGGGTGCTTGGGAATTGAACCTGAGTCCTTTGCAAGAGAACAAGTGCTCTGAATTGCTGAGCCATCTTTCCAGCCCATATTATTGCACTGTTAATAATGGCCAAAAAAAGGAACCTGCCTAGATGCCATCACACATAAATAAAGAAAATACAGCACACTATATACACATCACACACACACACACTCACACTCACACCAGAGCTGTTCAGCCATGAAACCCTATGACTTGCAGGAAAACGGGTAAAACTGAAGGTCATGATGGAAAGTGCAATCAGCCAGATGCAGAAACCCAATTGTGATGTGTTTCTTTACCTGTGTGGAAGACAAAGAAAAATCTGTGGGGGGCTGGAAGTGAAAGAGGGACTCTAGTAGCCCTAAAAGGAGGCTTGCCCAGGGGGTAGAGAAGGAAGGAAGGAGGGTAGAAACAGCAGAGGTGGGTAGGATCCTACTAATTTGTATGATTAACATGCATTACCAATTACAATTAGAGGCCACAGAAAGCAGTTGACCTGTAACATGGACATTTGCATAAGTATACCCTGTAATGTTTGTGCAAGGATGAAATCAAAGCCAGTCAATGGTGCAGTTCTCATAATATGTCCCCATCTCTAAGTGACACACGATTATCTCATTTTTTTGTTTACACTTATAAATGAATTTGTTTATCTTGAGTTTTCTTTAGAAAATGTCTTGTCCTCTTTTTGAGAGCAGCTGGGACAAAGTGGGGTCAGCACCATGTTGGTTTCACTAAGGGAGTCTTTGGAGGAGGGACTGGCAACATAGCTCAGTGATAGCGTGTGGAGGTCATAGGTCGAATACTCATACTACAAAACAAAACAAAAGCCTCCAACCGAAACACAAAACCACAAGCCATAAATAAAAACAACCAACCAACCAAACCCTTTGCAAAAGAGTTAATATCTGTAAAATTATCTGTAGGCAAGCAATGCCAAGTTCCTTGAAAGCTCATAACGATATTTTTCTGTGTCCATAATTATTAAAATGGCCCTATTTCATTTTGTTTTGTCACTTTGAGTCTAGCTATATTCCCCAGGCTGGTCTGTTGGCCTCAAGATATTCTACCTCAACCTCCCACATAAGTGAGAGTATAATACTTTATCACTATGCCTGGCTGCCTTATAATTCTTTTATGTGGCTGGAATGAGTGCATTTTATGGATTTACCAATCTCTTTGTCTCTCAGAATAGGCTTAGATCCTTTCCTCTTTTGCCTGTACAAAGAGGTTTGTTAGGACTCAATTTTCCAAGATGTAGTTTTGTATATTTTTAGTGCTTGTAAACATTTCTAAGTTCTTCTCTGTAAATCAAGCTCATACCAGCAACAAATGAGAATTCATTTTCTGTCCACCTCTTACATGCAGTATAAAATATTTTATTTTATTTTATTTTATTTTAAACACACACACACACACACACACACACACACACACACACACACACGTTTATGTTTCAAAAAACTTCCCCTGGAATACTCCTACACTGCTGGTGGGAATGCAAACTTGTACAGCCACTTTGGAAATCAGTATGGTGGTTTCTCAGAAACTGGGAATCAATCTACCTCAAGAACCAGCAATACCACTCTTGGGCATATACCCAAAGGAAGCTCAATCATACCACAAGGACGCTTGCTTAACTATGTTCATAGTAGCATTATTCCTAATAGCTAGAACCTGGAAACAACCTAGATGCCCCTCAACCAAACAATGGATAAAGAAAATGTGGTACATTCACACAATGGAGTATTATTCAGCTGTTAAAAACAATGACATCATGAAATTTGGAGGCAAATGGATGGAACTATAAAAAAATTATCCTGAGTGAGGTAACCCTGACTCGGAAACATAAACACATTATGTATTCACTCATAAATGGATAGTAGATGTAAAGCAAAGGTTAACCAGGCTAGAACCCATAGCCCTAGAGAAATTAGGTAACAATGAGGACCTTAAGAGGGATACCCATGGATCGCCCTGATAAAGGGAAATACATGAGATTTCCTGGGTAAACTGGGGGTGGGAGGTGAAGAGGGGAGGAAATAGGGATGGTAATATGAGGGATCAGATTGGTTGAGTTGTGAAAGAGACAGAGAGGGAGAGCAACAAAAGAGAGGGGGCCATTATGGGGCTAGGGAGAAACCTGGTGCCAGGGAAACTCTCAGGAATCCACAAGGATGACCCTAGCTAGGATTCCTAGCAATAGTGGAGAGGGTGCCTGACCAGACTAAATTCTCATCAACAGTGCAGAGTCATGTTTTCTCCGCATCCTCACCAGCATCTATTGCATTTATTTTTCCACAGTATCCATTAAGCCTGGGAGAGTTAACATTCCAGTTTACTTTTTGATTTCCATTTCCTTAATGGGTGAACATGGCGAACATTTTCTCACATAACCAAAATATGTTCTGTTAATTTTTGTGTTTATTCATGGGATTGCTTGGCACTTTGTTGTTGGGGTGGGGGTCTTCTTTTTCTTTCTTTCTAAAAAAAAATACGTCAGACACGCTATGTAGCTTAAGTGGACCATGAGCTTGCTATGTAGCCCAAGATAGCCGGGTCTAACTTGTGTTTTCCTGTCGCTGCCTCCTGGGAGCTGGGGCTAGGGGTACAGGCTATAGGGTCATAGACTTTATATTTTCCAGGTTTACATGTTTTCTCTCTTTATTATGTATATATCCTCTCTGTTTTCTCTCTCGAATCAATTCCCTGTTAGATGAATAACTGGAAAAGATTTTCTTTCATTCCCTTAGTCTGTTTCTTACCCTGTTAGGAGTTACTTCCTTTGCTGTTCAGGAGCTTTCTTCACTTCATGGAACCCTGTCTGTCAACACCTGATGTTATTTCCTGAGATATTAGAGTCCTATCAAAATCTTTATGTGTTTCCCTGTGTCGTCTTCTAGAAGTTTAAAAGTGAAAGTCTTATATTAAGTGTAGGGCCCCGGCCCCCCATTTTGGGTAGCTGTTGCCTTGCTTGCTGACCTTGACCAGATGTCCTCCCTATACTGATTCCCTGCTTGTTTCCTTCCTCCTGAATGCTCACTGAAAGGTTCCTTGTTTGTGTATCCTGCATATTAGGCGTAAACAGCTTAGATGCAAGAATGTAGAACATCTGTAGAAAACTTCTGCCCTCCGAGGTTCTCCCATTGTGCTGTAAGCTTGAATGTAAACGGCATTCGGCATTCTGCTGAGGTGAATGACCCGCTGTCTCTTGTCTCTGTTTTTTGATCCACAGCCCCTTGCTCAGACATAGTGAACGGGTGGTGGTAGTGTGGGCGATATTGCTACAATTAAGGACCTTGATCTATTATGAGCTGATTTTTTAATAGGGTGAGGGATAGGGATGTAGTTTTTAGTCTTTTAGATGTAGGTATCCAGTTTTTGCAGCAGCACTTGCTAAAAATTTTTCAGTGTATGCTTTTGGCACCTTTATGGAGAATCTGATGATTGTAGCCGATGGCTTTGTTTCTATGACTCAGCAGTGCATATTGACGTCAGCTATTATAATACATCCAGTATGGCTCTTTTCATTCAGGATCTTCGTCTCTTTCTCTTTGTCTTTCTTAAGTGCTCCCCCCCTCCCATTTGCATGTGTATGTATGTGTTTCTTTATAATGTTTAGCTTCTTTTCCATTTCTGTGAGGAGGGTAAGTGGAAGGAATGTATTATATTTCTAGATAATTTCTAACAATATTGTCATTTTCACAATATTTTGTTGATTCGTGGACACGGGAGGTCATTCTATCTTCCAGAATCTTCTTCAGTGTCTTCCTTTAGGACTTACGGTTTTCTTCAGAGAGGTCCTTAATGCCTTTGATTATGTTTATACTCAGGTTTTTCATTATTTGAGGTTATAATGAATGCAATATTTGTGCCTTGAGTTTTCATTCTACTGCTTTTTGACAATACTTATCAGACATAAGAGTCATCTGGTAGAGTCTTAGGGTCTTTTAAGAACATTATCATCTGCAAAAAGGGTAATCTGACCATTTGGTCTCTACTTGACTTCTTTTATTTGCTCAGGCTAAAATTTCAAGGGCCTTTTCTTTTCCTTTCCTCTTTTCTTTTCAAGACAGGGTCACATCATGTAGACCAGGTTGGCTCAAAAATACAGAGAACTACTCACCTCTGCCTCCTGAGTGCTGGGATTAAAGGCATGCTCCATCACACCCAGTGGAGTTCAAATATTTTATTCAATAATAATGGCCAGAATTGAGTCTTTGTCTCACTCTTAATGTTAGAAAAAATGTTTTAATTTTTTTCTATTCAATAGAATGATGCCTACAGGTTGTTGTACATAGACTTTATTATACTGAGGTGTGTTCTTTCTATTCTCAGTTTCTTCAGTTCTTCCTATGATGGAGAAATACCTGATTTTGTCAATCACTTTCTACATGGATTGAAATGATCATGTGCTTCAGAACACTTCCTAATCTGTCCAGCCATCATTGCATTAGAGAACAAGAGACAACTTAATCTGAGTGCATGATCTTTTTAAAGTGAAATTAAATCTGTGAATTTTTGAGGACTTTTGTATCTATGTTCACAAAAGAAGTAGTTGCTTTTTGCTTGTTTCCTTATCTGGTTTTGGTGTCAAGGTATTACTGATTGTAGAAGTAGTTTATTTGAGCATTTCCTCCTATTCACAGAAGTTAAGAAGCATTCCTTGGGGTTGGGGATTTAGTTCAGTGGTAGAGCACTTGCTTAGCAAGTGCAAGGCCGTGGGTTCGATCCTCAGCACCAGAAAAAAATAAAAAGAAGCATTCCTTCCTTCTCTATTTTATGGAATAGTGCAACGTATTTGTTAGTCCTTTTCTAACTATTTCTAGGCAATTAGTCTTTAGCTATTCTTGTTAGGAGATTATTATACTTCAGTTTCATTGCTTATTATAGTGAAATGGCTAAGGTGATGCTGTTTTGTCCTGACTAGTTTGTTTCTACCTCCACACTTCCCAGCCTTCCAAACTCCCAACCCCCATGGCCATATACTCCTTGGCACAGACTGTCTGTGACCTGACCACGGTCCAGCCCTATTAACCAAAATAATTGATGTTTGAGCCGGCTAACACATAAACTAAAATAACTAAGAGGAAGTGTACGCCAAAAATAGTTGTCATGTAGTGTCTGTAAGATACCACCAAGTCCTCCAAAAAGACAGATGTTGCTCTGACCCCCACTCAGACACTGATGTAATTGTGGTTTTTGTCTTTAAAAATGCTGCACTCTGAGCTTTGGCACAAAGAAACTTTGAGGCATGAGTCTGGTCTTGGTCACCCACTAATAAAAGGTTTCATATATTTTAATCAGCACAATTAGCATGGTTGTCAATTCACTATCCCCTGTGGATCATTTCATTAGATCTGTGTATATTGTTGATGTTGTCTTGGTAAGTCACATATATGCCTAGAAATGTATATACTTTATCAGTCATGTACATGCTTAGAAATTTATTATTTCCTATAGACTTTCCAGTTTACTGGAGGTCAATCTTTTAATTCAATTCCTAACTGTCATCCCCCACCCACATATACCCCTCCTTTTACTAGAGGGATATAGTGATATTTTATGTTTCCTGGAATTAGTGTTATGTTAAAGTCTGTGTCCAGTTGTTCTTTAAGGATCTAATTACTGCTTTCTCCTCAGTGTACACTTACCTTGCTAAAGGTCCGAGGTCCTTTTAGGGAAGGAACTGTGTCCATGTTTGGTGACACCAGGGTGCTTCCCCAAGGACGTTCAACCTCCCTTTTCTGTAAAATGGCTGATGTCTGGGAGTTGGCTCTGATGGTCTTTATAATTCAGTCTAGAGTTTTATATACTTGACCTGAACTTTTCTGTTTATAAAAATCAAGGGAGGAGTCAGTAGGTTTAGTTATATTATTCAATAGCCGATTCAGAGTGTCTGTGGGAGTCACATTATTCCGTCACTGTGACTCTGCTGTTGATTATGATCTCCGCACTGTCACAGACTCAATGGTTGTGAGCCTTCAGTATTTGGAAGTTCTAATTCCCAACATGGTGGTATCGAGAGATGGAGTCCTTTGGGCAAGTCTTAGATCATGAGGGAAGAGCTTTCACCACATAATCAGTGTCCTTTTAGGAAAGGCCCAGGGACCTAATATGAAAACTATGTCTGCATTTCAGCAGGTCAACTAGTCACGAAAAGTCATGGAGTGGGAAGGAGCATTTCCTGAATCTATGGGGCCTGACTCCTGTCCAGCAATGCCATGGGCTGGACCACTGTTCCAGTATGGAATTTAGTCCCTCTGTCCACATGAGTCTGCCCTGCAGCTTTGGTAGGTTAAAGAGAATCAAATATTACACTAGATACTTTATTGCTGTATTTTTATCATTTTATCGTTCCACACTTATTTTCCTTTCCTTGTCTCTCTTTCTTTTGGCCATTTTATTTTATTCATTCTTTGAGAATTTCATATATTTATACAATATATTTTGATCATATCATCCACCTCATGTTCCCCTCCCAACTTCATCTTCTCCTTCTCCTCTTCCTCCTCTTCTTCTTGATTTTCCTCTTTTATATTCCACTGAGTCCAGTTAGAGCTGACTGTCTGCATGTGGGTGTGGGGCCGTCCACTGGAGCATGTTGTCCATTTCTTACTTTCTTGTGTGGTGTTAATAAAAGAGCAGTACTTATATTTTAGCCTTTGCTGCCACAATGTGGTAATCTGGTAATCTTTCATTACTGTACTGGAGGAAAAAGGATTCAGCTACTGTGACCAGAACAGGAGCAAACGGGGAACACACAGTAAACTACAACAGGGTGCAAAGAACCTGAGCCATGCATCCATCATTGCTCATGTGTGTTTCATGACAGCATTCATTCCTTAAAATCCCATTCATCTGCCCGTAGCCTAATTTGAATAGTCTCGATTCCTAATTCTACCTCAAAGTAAGATGCATAATGACTCTGAAATACATTGTTGACCCTGTCTCATTACTGAAGTGGATTACAGAAAAAAAATTGCATAGGCAGCTGGGTCGAATCTACAGAGAAGTTCCCGTTGTTAAAATCTCTGAGGAGAATTTCATTTTGTTCTAGAACTTCTTGTATTGTCCCAAACAATTTTGGCTTTCCCTAAAAATTAAATAATGATGTTCAAAGAAGTAGAAGTTTACTTGAGACAGACCTGTTATGACCTTTCCACCACAGCTCCAGCCTCCATTTGTTGTTATCCTAAACCATATCAGGTTACACAACCACTGCTTTTTGTTGTTGGGTTTGGTTTTGGTTTGTTTGTTTTTTCAAGATAGAGTTTCTCTGTGTATCCCTGGCCCTCCTAGATCTCACCCTGTAGACCAGGCTGGTCTCAAACACAGAGATCTACTTGCCTCTGCCTCCCGAGAGCTGGGACTTAAAGCATGGGTCACCATGAGTCTCAAAACCATTGTTTTTAAATGATCCCATCAGCTTCTACAATAAAATAATACCCTTGAGAAGTTAATCTCAACTCATATCTCCAGTCTCATAGCGGCATAAATAAACACTGCCATTGTGTTTTTGTTAAGACAGCCTTTTGTTACTATACTGGTTTTCTGCTACTATCAACTTAGAGAGGGAACTTTTCATTCTGACTCATTGATTGTCCTGCTCTTTCAGGTCCTGTGGTGAGGGAGCACAGAGGTCACAATGCATAGCAAAGCCCAGCAAAGCTAAGCAAAGTACTTATGTCATGGGTATAAAAGAAAAAAGGAAGCCAGTGAGTAGGAGCCAGGTCCCACCAGCCCTATGAGGACACCATCAAGTTCTTAAGATTCCCACCCCCTCCCATAAGGCCACATTAGGAATTGAGGCCTTGAGAGCACAGGCCCTCAGCCTGTTGTGTAATTCTGAAGTTTTGGGACTTTTAGAAGGGGTTGAACAACGGGAGCAAGAAAGGTCACTAAGGGGATTATGTCCTTTTCTTTCTCTCCTTTGAATGCCACCCCTGAAGGGAGTGGCTTTCCCCTGTGACATGCTGCCTTGCTATAGGTTTCAGAACAACAGGTTAAATGTGGTAGTTTGAAAGAAAGTTGCCCTCAAAGGGAGTGGCACCATTAGGAAGTGTGGTCATGTTGGAGAAAGTGTGTCACTGTGAGGGTGGGCTTTGAAGTCTTTTTTCTCAAGCTTCACTCAATGTGACAGTCAGTTGACTTCCTGTTGCCTGCAAGATGCAGCACTCTCAGCTCCAGCACCACATCTGCCTGTCATGATGATAATGGACTGAACCTCTGAAACTGTTAGTGAGCCAACCCAATTAAATGTTTTGCTTATTAGAGTTGTTGTGGTCATGGTGTCTCTTCACAGCAATAGAAAAACCCTAATTAAGACACTAACTAACCGCTAGGGTTTGAATCTCAAATGTCCCAAAGGGCTCATGTGTTTAAAGATCTGGTCATCAGCTGGTGGTTCTCAGGTCATGGGGATACAGCCCATCACGATAGGGAAGGCACAGTGGCTAGGAATATTTAGGTCCAAATTGCAAGAACTTATGAAATGGATTCCTCATACTCTATGGATCAAGAAGCAGACAAAACTTGACTACGCTAGAATTGTTTACCTTCACCCCTATTGCCATCTAGGACCTGTATCCAAAAGATTTCACAACCTGGCAGAACAGCACCAACTTGGGACTGACCAATTGCTCAAACACCCAAGCCTGTGGGGAACATTTTGCATTAAAACCACAACACCTTCCATTACATAAATCAACAGATGTATCATTATCATTAGGCATTTATTTACCACACTTTTTCAGTATTTGTACTGCAGAGGCAAACAAAAATCACCGTCTTGAAGGTTCCTGGGTTTGGGGATTCTAGCAATGTCTTGTCCTCAGATATGAGTTTCAAGAATTCTGTTTCTCTGTGTATGTGGAGAGAAGAAAACAGCACGACAGATGAATATAATTCTAACTGGGTACGGACAGCAGGGTTTTCTGCAGGAAAGCAAACTGACCATGGTAGAGAATGGGATCCACTGGATTTTCTACCATAAGCTACAATATACTTTGGTAAGGAAGTTAATGGAGTATTCCAGGGTTAGTGTGCCAGTCCCAAGGTGTACCATGCTGTGTTTTCACACAGTGAGAGGGTTCTGAGCTCATCTAACAAAAGTTCTGGGTAGTTTTGAAGGAAAGGAAGGTTGGTCAGAGAAAGGCTTGTGGCAAGGAGTGCTAGGAACTCACCTGAGCTGCAGGGGGCGCTGTATTCAGCAAAAACCACTTCATCTGAAAGACATGGAGAAAAAATGAGAATGGGAGTTTGATGCAAGAGCATTTTGTGGAGCACAGTGGATGTGTTAGGACTGACCACTTTCCTCCATCAGAACCTGGAAGATTGCTGAAAAGTCTTCCCTCTGGGGAAATCAGACAAACCAAGCAAAGGAAATATTCCCCTTGAAGCCACTGAGTGACACCTTTATCCTGGGCCAGCAAGATGGCTCAGTGGGGAAAGGCGCTTGTTGCCATGCCTAGTGACCACAGTGAGTTCAGTCCTCAGGATGCACATGGCAGGGGGTGAGTAACCTTTTCTCCTCATTGCCCTCTGACCTCCACAGGCACCGTGGCACACCTCCCTCTCATGAAATAAGCAAATGTGCAACACCACCAGAATAATTCACCCAACTGAGAATATTGAAGTGTGCTTATTCTACAGGGTTTGAGCAGAATACAGGGAGTGATCCATGGAGATGTGTGTCCTCTCAGATGCCTGTCTATATTTCTGATTTTTTTTTCCTTCAGTATTTCTTGAACTCTTCTATTCTGAAACTTTTGGCAGAGAAAACCCTCATTTAATTCTCCAGCTCTGGCTTTGCTCTCTCTCTTTGGTCAACAATGACCACTCAGGCTACAAATCTCTCTCATCTTTTTATTCCTACTATAATTCTTTGTATAATTCTTCATCTTCACATTGCTATATTCAGAAGTAGATTTGTGTGTCTCTCCACCTATAGACACTTCTTTGTCAAATGTTTGGTCCCTTGAGTTATTTAGGCATATTTGGTCACATATGATTGTTTGGACAAAAGGGTAGGAACAAGACATCAGTGGCTGAATAAATTGAAATCTTACAAATGTTTGTCATACTCACATTCTTTTATTAATAGTTGATTTGGCCAGTCTGGCCTATATTATGTGTCACTGTCTGAAAAATAATTGTTTTAAAAACTGGGTATGATGGTATATACAAGTAATATCTGCATTTGGGAGGCTGAGTCAGGAGGATTGAAAGTTTGAGATCAGCCTGGGCTGCATATTGAGAAACTATCTTTAAAAAAAAAAAAGAAGAAAAGGGAAAAAGAAAGAACTTCAAGTTGCTTTAGGGTGCTTCCTAATCTCTTGCTCACCTGTCTCATAGTAGTCATAGACTTTCACAATGGCAGGCTGCAGGTTCCTCACTGGGATGTCTTGTTGAATGATGAAGGAAAAGGCCAGTGTCTGATTGGTCACCTGGCAAAGTGAGAAAAATAATCCAGAGTCACAGCGGTGGCCATTGTTTTTCTTTAGCATCACTCAGGCCTTAGTATTTGAGAAATACTTATGCATGGATAGCATTTAACCTCATAATCACTATGTTTGTAACTGCTCATATATGTGGATGGTGATTGGACTTTAGAGTAGAGACCTAAGGAACTGAAGTAGAGGTTCCTGGGAGCATATGAAACTGTTCTAGTCTATTAAACTATCCTAAAAAATCCATATTCCTCCTTAATGTGTGATGTAGGTCTTTGTTTATTATGAGAGTTAAGCAGGGGGTGACCTGCTGACTTGGGATCCAATGATAAGTCCCAGGAAAGCCAGCAATGAGGAAAGAGAATTTCAACGTTTGTATATTATTATTATTATTATTGCATATGCATGCATATATATATACTAGTGGAGGACAAAAGCAGGAATCAGATCCCCTGGAAATGGAGTTATAGGCAGTTATGAGTTGGTATGGGTTTTGGAATTGTTCTCTGGTCTTCTTCAAGAGCAGTAAATGCTCTTAACTGCTGAGCCATGTCTCCAGGCCAGAGAAAGAGATTTAAAATATCATCTAGTATGAGCAGAGGGAAGGTGCCTCCCTAAAAAATTTCCTTTAGAATTGCTCTTTACCTGCCTTGTCTTTCCCACAAAGACCCACCTAGACATGTCTGGGGAGGCAAGAAGGATGCTCACCTGACGTACATAGATCGTGGACTGTCCACTAGACATGTCTGGGGAGGCAAGAAGGACCCTCATCTCACCTACATAAACCAAGGACTGTTCACCTAGACATAGTTAGGGAGACAGGAAGGCCCCTCACCTGACCTACATAAACCAAGGACGGTCCACACAGACCCAGTTGGGAGGCAGGAAGGACCCTCACCTGATCCACATATAATAAGACATTGTTGTTGCTCACTTCTGTTCTGCTCACATGCTCTGATCTTTCAAGCTGGAATGAGAGAAAACACCATGTTACTGGAAAGACAAAGGCCTTGGGGGTGAAGAAGGCAAATGAACTGAGGGATGGAAGATGATAGAAAGAGATGTCACCAGTTTATTAAAGTGAGCTGGAAGAGACTTTCCAATAAGAATGAAAATACATGAAGAAGACTGGGAATGGCACTGCACTAGAGGCCTGACAGAATACGATCTGACTTAGTAATCGGCATTTTTGACTTTTGGTTGAAGTCAAAGGAGAGGGGAGAGATAGGATTGAAGTGGTCCGGCATTCGACAGTACTCACCTCACATTCTCTGGGCAAGTATCTTTCTGTGTCCTCGGCTGTTGATCTTAGCTTGCTGTTAATTTTCAAAGTTCTTAAAACACCACATCTACAATTTTGGTATTTCATAATATTTTCCCCTGAATCATTATTGACCAGGTTCATTATGCTTTAAAAATTATTGTGAACTCAATGAACTCAGACACCTTTGTTTTTAGTTCTTCTTCTGGCCACTATCACAGTCCACACCTGTGCTTAGAATTATATAAATCCAGTTTTGTCAGATTGGTACTAATGGTGCTTTGATTCAGGTTGGCATTATTGTGATGATGTTTGCAAATTCCTGGTCTGAGGATACAGAAATCCAACCATCTGGTCTACCTACCTTTTTCACTGTTGGTTTCAAAGGAATGAAACCAGATATCATCTTCACATCAACAATCACCATGTTGGAGGCTGGACGGTTCCCTGTATAACTGCAGACCAGAGAAGTGGATGGAAGGAGTATTTTAAATACTTTGAATCTTGCTTCTTTTGAGGTCCAGTAGCAATTCCTGATAAACCCTGTGTGATTTTTCTATACTTTAAAATATATGGCCTTTTCTGTCAATATAAATAATTCTGAAAATAGACTGCATAACAATATCATTTGTAGAGTTCCTTAAAAATAGAGGGAACCATGGGGTGTGCCGACAATCCAGCATAGTCTGCTTAGAACTGGGCTATAAAGAGACCTTTCTCAAAAAACTAATATGTGTGGAACCCGAAAATTGTGGATGTGGATGTCCTCTGTTTCTCTCTCTCTCTCTCTCTCTCTCTCTCTCTCTCTGTCACACACACACACACACACACACACACACACACACACACACACACACA
>CABHPH010102341.1:1786-23279 GCA_902168325.1 Peromyscus nudipes
ACCACACACACATCATACAACACACACCACATACCACATACACACACACACACCACACCACACATTCACACTCACTACACAACACACAATACATACACACCACATATACACTCAACACACATACAACACATATACACTCAACACACACACAACACATATACACATACCACACACAAACACACATACCACACACACCACACACATATCACACACACCACATACACACACATCACACACAAACACACAAACCACACACCATACACACAAACCACACACCATACACACACACACCACACACATATCACACACACACACCACATACACACACACACACACACATACACACACACACACACACAATGAATTATAAGAGAGGATTTCTGAGCATGGGAAACTTAAATCTTTTATAATAAAGAGTATTTTTAATTTTTTAATACTGTTTTTAAAATACAATTGTTGGTTTTGTTTTTTGTTTTTTTTTTTTTTTAAATAGAAAGGCTGCCCAAATTTTGCCCCAAAAAGAAAGATGCTATTCCTAGTATATTGTATGGTAAATAAATCTACCTTTTGAATTGCAGGAAGACAATGTACCCTCTGAAATGCTCACTATAAGAATTTTCTGGAGACCATTGAGAGCAAGATGATTCATGCCCTCTGTGTCTAAGATAAACAGAAATGCAAGTGACCTTGGGGAATTCCCTCCCAAGAGTGACTATTGACACTGGATGAGCCCATTCTCCAGGTTCATGGCAGAGCTCTGGGAACATTACTCACCTTCTTAGACTATCTCCTAGATTATCCGGCTGGGATAATAATGGGAAAATTTCAGAGGTTAGTGTGCAAGACAAGTGAGATGCACACAAGACAAGTGATATGTGTGCACAGTGTATTTAGAGCCGTGTATGCCATGTCTGATACAAGGAACATTTACATAGTATTTGTTCCGTCATCATCACATATGACCGCAGTGACATCCTCATATGTGCAGCTTCCCATTAGAATATGTCCTCAAATTACAAGCTCAAATAATAAAATGTAACTATAGAAAAATTAAAGAACATGATATATAAAATCATGTCAATTTTACTACCCAAGTTATGAAAATCCACATTTCTGTTTATTCTTATATGCAAGCATCACAGAGAATATATTTCTTAACCAAAAAAAAGGGGGGGGGTGAGTTTTTTTTTTTTTAAAAAAAAGGTCTTTCTGGTGGATGTGGTGAACTACTCCTTTAATCCCAGCATTTGAGAGGCAGAAACAGGCGGATCCCTGTGAGTTCAAGGACCCCTGGTCTACAAAGTGGGTTCACAGAGAAACCTTGTTTCAAAACAAACAAAAAAGGTCTTTTTGTGGAAACCTCCAACCCTGTCAGTCAAATTGTCCATGCTCACCTCCTTTGTTATCAAGCTCCATACATCTTTTTCTTGGCATGGCCTGTGTATTTGAACCTCAGCCACACATTTTGCTTGGCCTTCTCTCTTGGCAGTATACGGATATGATAAAGAAATGGTGGCTGGTCAGGAGACACAGTTTAGTGGATTTGTAGATTGAACAACCCAATAAAAATTTTAATTAGAGACAATGTGGCTTACTGGTGAATACAAGGGACTCGATTCAAAATCAGTGTTTACCAGCTGTGGTGCCCTTATTAAAGATCAAACGTGATAATGTGTGCATCGAGTTCTTCAAGTGTTAAGTGCAAGTGCATGATAGATGTTTGATAAATGTTGGTTTCCTTCCATTCCTCCAGTTAATTAAGTCACGGCAACTAATGGAAAATCCCTAAGGGTTTGAAGGGTTTTGTCCCCATCCTCTTCACATTATCCATCAATGTTTCAGACAAAGGTGTCAATGATGTGACTACATTCACAAATGGCACAAAACTGGGAGAAATGGGCAACCTATTGAATGGCTGAACTAGTACTCAAAAAGGGTTGCATAGCCTGGGAACCTCCTAGTTTAAGTTCAAAAGCTCATAATAGTTTAATATAGATTAAATACAAAGTTCTCTATTGGGTCCCACGTTCCAAAGTTAAACTTCATAAATCCTAATTTAAAGAAACTCAGATTTGTATTTTTAAAAATGAATATGACTCTGTGATTTGTAGAAAATAAATTGTGGAACTTTTCCAAACCCAGGCTGTGGAGTGTCCATGCAAAAACATCTCTCTCACCTCAAAGGGAATAAAAGATGGTATATTCTGGAACCTGAGTGGCCCAGAAGACAGACTCAGATGGATGCCACATGAAATATTCTAATGTGACAACAGTCTCATGAAGTTTCCATAGTAACAAAGAAAGTCATCAATCAAAGAACCTCAAAAATATGGGGACTTGAGGTAGGCCAGGGTCTGTCTGTATATTCCTAAAGGATTTACCTAATAGTCACACAATTAGGTCAGGTCACACACAGAGGTAGACAGAAAGAAGGTGGGAAAAAGGCTATTTGGGGATCTAAAGACAGTCCGGGAGACAATTTCGGTATCAACCTATCAGCCTGCAGCATCCTAGCTCCCCACAGCCACTGAAGCTTTAATCAGTCAATCAGCCTTGTTTTTGTTTTTCTAAGAAATTCAGCTCACAGGGACTGTAAGCATCAACTCTGCCCTCCAGATTCCAACTTTTCTTAAACCTAGAATGATGTGGACAGAGAATCCACAGCTGGTGCGACCCTTGTTGCCATCCAAATACACTTTACATTTCCTAAAAGGCATTTGGCATGCAGTCCCCTTGAGCTCGGCTGGAGACACTTCAAATAGCAGAGCCCTGGAAGGGGCCTCCCAGATACCAGCCAGAGTTACCTGGAGAAATGGAAAACGCTTTCTCTCCCTCCCAAGGCTGACTACATCCCAGAAGGCCACCCCTCCCCTGCTGCTCAAAAACTACTCTTACACTCTCAAATTATTGAACAATTTCATTGAAGAAATTAAATTACATTTAAATTATTGACACTTTAAAATAATGAATGTTAATACTATCCAATAGGAGAAAGAGAAAGGGATATACTTAAAAACCAATTATCTTGACAGATTCAATCTTACAGTCTGCATGCAATTCATAAGGAGATTCCAGCTGAGTCTCTTTTAGTTTTTGCTGCTAGGAAAGTCAGTGAATAGTCCTGAGACCTATACTGTATCTTTCCCGATTCCCCTTAGGACTCTTTACAGGAAGGTCTCCAGTTTTCCCCTCTCTGAAACTTCAACATGGTCACATGGCAAAGTCAAACACTGTAGTACCCTGTGGTACAAACTCAAAGGCAATGGGCCTGCATCTCCCCTCTGAGTTCAGGGAGTGCTGACTTCAGATCCCAGAGGTCTGAGGAGCTAGCTCACATCCTTCCCACTGTCATTATTTCTTCCCTGGGGTTATCACTCCCACACTCCCTGCTCCCCTCACCCTGCCAGCTCCATCACTGGGTTCTGCCACCCTAAAACTGGGGCTCCAATAGGTCCTGTATGCTGCTTACAGTCTTACCTTTATCTGGAGACTGGACAGCTAACGCCAATGTTGAAATGCTTCCACATCTGCACATGCTGACTCCAGGCCTTCTAGCACCTTCTGGCAAAGAAGGCCTTCTGGCAGAGAGGCTTCAATCCCTAAGTTACCATATCCTGGGGTTTCACTACCAAACCCCTACTTAGTTACTTTATTGACACAGGAGAGTAAAACAGAGAGTGAGGCTGGGAAACCTTAGAGAAAAGCAGCAAAATTAGCATACAAGAAAAACCAGTTGCTAAAGAAGACTGAAAACAACAACAACAACAACACACACACACACACACACACACACACACACACACACCCACACACATGCACACAGAGCCAAGGCTACTAGAACTGGCTGAAGCCACTGCTCAGGCCCAGCAACACTCCAGTGTTTGAAGGTGACCCATGACTCATTCTAATACTAAAACACACAGCCCTGAGTGGAAATGGAAGATGCTAATGAGATAAGCAAGGCATGAAGTTGTATGTGGAAATATGTGTGATGCAGAACACGCACAGGAAAGCTCATGTTATACAAATGACCCGGCAAGCCCTGCTTCACAAATAACAAACACACACACACACACACACACACACACACACACACACACACACACACACAGAAAGAGACATGAAAGTCCTAATCCTCTGTAAGGTGTTGTCATTTGAGACACACTTTCATTTACTTTGCCCCCTCCTCGAAAGTGTGTTAACTCTTAATAAACCACAGCTGCTTCTGCTGCAATTCTGTGTCCTGTCCAGTTCCTAATTTAGAGACACAAGAACCCAATGGGGGCCACTGAGCCCCAACATCAGCCATTATCTCTGTCTGGGTCCTGTTCCTCACAGGGTACATATCTATGTCCTTGGTTCCTGCTGAATTAATTTTATCTTCACTTAAGAGTTCAGCCCTCAGGGCTGGAGAGATGGCTCAGTGGTTAAGAGCACTGGATGCTCTTTCAGAGGACCTGGGTTCAATTCCCAGCACCCACATGGCAGCTCACAACTGTCTGTAACTGTGGTTCCAGGGGATCTGGCTGGTACCCTCGCATAGACATACATGCAGGCCAAACATCAATGCACATAAAAATAAACAAATCTTCAAAAAAAAAATAAAGAGAGTTCAGTCCTCATCGGTATCCCAAGGTTCTACCCTTCAGCCCATGACAGTGATAAAGGATCAAGAGGACTCCACATGTCTGTTTCCTCCCAACCCCACCACAACCTGGTATAGCTAGCTGTTCTTTGCTTTTCCTCAACACAACAGGGACTTCCTGGCTAATACCTTCATTAGATAATCCTTGCTCTCATTCCAGACCAAGTCTTCTTGAACTCTTTCTACTTACAAGCTCCCCTTTTGTAATTTGTGTGAGCATACTATGCATGTGTATGATGTGTGTGTTCACTGTATCGGCGCATGTTCATGTATGAGTATGGGTGTGTACATGTCACAGTGAGTGTGTGGAAGTCAGAAAACTCTCTTACCACCCACCTTGTGTGAGGCAGGCTCTTCTTCACCACTGTATATGCCAGGTTAGCTGGCCTGCTAACTTCTGGAATTCCCCTGTCTCTGTCCATAGGTACCCTAGGATTATAGATGTGCACCGCCACATCTGGCCTTCCTTGCCCTTCCTTATGTATGCACAGCAAGTGTTTCATCCACTAATATGTATCCCCAGCTCACAATCTCCTTTTGCCTGAGAAATTTTTATATGATAACAAATATATGCAAAATATGTATACAAAGCCAGGTGGTGGTGGTGCACACCTTTAATCCCAGCACTCAGGAGGCAGAGCCAGGAGGATCTCTGTGAGTTTGAGGCCAGCCTGGTCTACAGAGCAAGATCCAGGACAGGCATCAAAGCTACACAGAAAAAAACCTGTCTCTAAAAACCAAAAATAAAATAAAATATATATGCAAATCAAACATTTATTGATAATAAATCATAAAGAAATTTATTTTAAAACAATTTTCTAGTACCTATATGATTTTATCATTTGTTAAAGATTAAAGCAAACTTGCATATGAATGAGATGGATATGTTTATTTGCTAACAGAATGCAATCCAAAAATACACTAATTTAATATTTGCATGCTGAGGAATCACTACAGGAAAGTAAGAAGTCTTTGTTTTCCATAGTTGAACCACTATGTTTTCATGAGCACAGAAAACTGTATAAGCTGTAAAAAACACTGTAGTTCACAATACACAACAATCTGGAATCTGAGTTGTTTCAGACAGCATTTGTTGGCTTTCTGAAGCACGAGAACATGCTCCAATCAAAGAACCATCCTGTGTGTACAGAACCAAAGTTGCAGTCAAGTCTCATGATGCAACCCAGATGAACATAACCAGAAATGCTCGCACTCATCAATGTTTGATTTTGGATTTGTTTTGGGTCACTGTGTATTTAGGAACCTTCTGATGTCACCAAATGTTTCAGGTCCCACACATTCAGTTATGTGACCCCTATATCCATAATGTAAGAAATCCTTTAGTTCTAACATTACTGACCACCTACAAGATCCTCTCCCCAGTGAAGATAACTCAGAATGTGCAACAGATGACTATAGGGAGAGAGTAGATGGAAAGTGATCTTGGAAGATTCAATTTTTAACAGGTGCATAGGGCAGTGTTTATTAAGTATGTTAATCTGTCACACATCCTGTTGATGCCATCTGCTGAGAACCTCTTTCCCGTGATTATCCCTGACACTGTGTTATCCTTCCCAGTGCAAGCAAGTCATCTCCTTCCCCTAAACTCCGGAAAGTTTGCAGTCATCTCTAGTTTACACATCCCATTGCATTGCAGGCACTTAGATTCTGCCTCCATCGTCAAGTTGCAATAAAGAAGCTGTGTTTTGTTCATCATATATTTATAACACCTAGAAGAATGGACATTCCATGAAGACCCTTAACTCATGTTTAATGTGAGTAAAAATTCTATGATCGATGCTACTTAAAAATCTGTGAACGGGGTTCTGTCCAACTCACGTCTGACCACTACTTACTTTTTTCTTCACTGTGACAATGCGACTGCATAAACATGAAGGAGGAATGTTTATTTTAGTCCATGATTTCAGGGCTTCTAGTCCAAAGTGACTTGACCCAATGCACTTGGATAGAAAACATGGCAGTGGGAGTGTGTGACAAAGGAGGTTTTCACTTCATGTTAGACAGGAAATAGAACAGGAAGAGGTCAGAAACAAGATACCTCAAGTATCCATCTCTAGTGACCTACTTCCTCCTGTTAGGTCCATTCTCCTAAAGTTTCCTAAACCTCTCCAAACAGTGCCACCAATTGGGGCTTAGACTTTTCTAAGAGCCTGTCAAAGCATGGTAACTCCTTTCTGAACTACCCCGACAGAGCCCAGCACTGACACCTGCTGTCCATGCCTATCATTGTGCCTATTAAGTAACTTCATCCACTTAGATGGACTTTCTATTGTCAGTCATTGGATCTACACCACCCCCGTCCCCAAGCAGATGGTGTTGCTCAGATATTCTAAAGTATATGTCTCAGCCTTTGGACTAGGAGGAATACAAAGGCAGGAATTCAAGAAGCTAGTTACATCACATCAATTAGTCAAGAAGAGGGAGAACAGACATAGCCTTGCTTATCCACTCATTGTCTCCAATCCACGAGAAGGGAAATAGCTTGAACATTATATATAATTACCACAATAACTGTAAAAGGAACAGGTGTAACTATAAAAGGGAAATAACTACATCCTGCCTAGAACATATACACCTTGTACTTCAAAAGTGTTCTAGAAGATCATGAGAGGAGGAAGGTTGTTGTAGGGAGTTTTCCTGTGTTCCAGCTGGCTGGTGGTCAAGACAAATCTCTCTCACTCATATCTCCCAAGTAAGCACACAGAGGCTTTTATTAATTATAACTGCTTGGCCATTAGCTCAGGATTATTACTGACTAGCTCTTACATTTAAATTAACCAAAAATTCTTATCCATGTTTAGCCATGTGGCTTGGTACCTTTTCTCAGTTTTGCCTTGTCATCTTGCTTCCTCTGTGTCTGGCTAGAGACTCCTGACTCAGCCTTCCTCTTCCCAGAATTCTCCCTGTCTGCTTATCCCACCTATACTTCCTGCCTGGCTACTGGCCAATCAGCGTTTTATTAAAACAGTATACAAGGACATTATCCCACAGCAGAAGGTCTTATGGGAGCTTCTAGCTTTGTTGACATTGCTGTGGTAAAATGCCCAGACAAAAATCAACATAGGGGAGAAAAGATTGTTTTAGCATACAATTCCAGGTTATCATTCATCACTGCAGAGGAGTCACAGTGGCAGAAGCTTGAGACAGCTCGTCTTATCACATCCTCGGTCATGGAGCAGAAATGGAACGAATGCGTTGCATATCTGCTTGCTTATGCCCAGCTAAATAAATTTCTCTACACCTGTGCAGTTCAAATCCTTTACCTAGAGAATGGTGCCATCTACAGTGGACTGGGTCTTCCTAAATCAATACTCAAGATGATCCCCAACAGACATGGCCACAGGCCAACTTGGTTTAGATAATTCCTCATTAAGATTCTCCTCCCAGGTGGTTCTAGGCTGTCAAGTTGACAGTTCACTTCCCAGCATACATCCATAGCAAGGTCCTATGACCAATCAGAGTTCAAGACAGAAATAACAGTCTTTCTTCTGCCTTCCTAAGTCTTTTGTGTCTGTCTCTATTTAATTAGAAAGGCAACTGAATACTTTTCATTAAAACCAAATGTATTGGTTGCCTTATGTTTTACCTACGTATACTCATTTTGTAGCTTTTTATTATATTTTACTTACATACTTATATTCAATTATTTTAGTTATATAAATTTATGAAGTGCTTTGCGATCATTCCATACATGTATAAACTATATATTGTGATCAAATGGGGCAGTTAACAGTTCTATCTCCTTAAATGTTTAGCATGTAGTAATTGCATGAATTTATAGGCTGGTGTGATATTTCAGTGCATGTTTATAACACACACTGATCAGTGCAGGGTAATTAACTTTCTTGTCTCCTTATCATTAGTTTGCGTTTAGCACCCGCAAGCCCCCTCTTCTAGTCATCCATAGGACATAGGAAGACTGGATTATTGTAAACTGTAGTCCCCCACCATTACTTCTAGTTTATAAATGGGGGGGGTGTGTGTGTGCACAGCATATGTGTACAGGTCAGAGAACAGCATGGTTCTCTCTCAGGTTGTCATGCTCAGTGGCCAGTGCCCTTACCCACTGTGCCCTCTTGCCAGCCCTAGAGTATCACTTCTATTGAACTGTGTTTGGGTATCTACTCTCTGACTCCCACCACCTTTCTAGACTCTAACGATCACTACTAGGAATCCTGATCAACCTTCTTCCACATGAAGTGTCTCTCTGCATCTCATTTCACTTAATATGTTGTCCTCTACTTCAAGATCTTTTGCTGCAGATGGAAGGGTTTCATTCTTTGAGGTGCTGATTGACTGCGGTTTCTCAACAACCTCCATGCTGTACTAACGCCCATTCCTTCCTGACGACAGTACACGGAGCTCCCTTCATCTATTCTTCTTGTTATTTTTAATTTTATTCATCTTATTTATTATCTATATTTGCAGTCATTTAATAATAACTATTCTGGCTGGGGTGTGAGGATAGCTCCTTGGGGCTTCGACCCACATTTCCTTGGTGGCTGACGGAGTTCATTAACTTTTCATAAACTAGCTGGCAACTTGAATTCCTCCTTTTGAAAAGGATCTGCTCATATCCTTTGTCTATTTTTAATTGGGTTATTTGTAGGGATTTTGTTATGGACAAATTTTTAAATTTTCTTACGCATACTGAATATTAATTGTTTGTCAGATGAATAGTTTGCAAATTTTTCTCTCACTCTGCAGGTTATCTACTTCCCTGATTATTGTCTCTTTGGCTGTACAGAGACATCTTTGTTCAATAGCTAGCACACTGTGTGCAGCTAGCTTTGCCTTTATTTCCCTTATTGTGAAGAATCTTACTGAAAACTTAAAACCACTGCGTGCACTGATGTCGTAAAGTATTTCCCTTACGTTTTCTCCTAATAGTCCCATCATTTCATGTTTTATATTTAGATCTTTGATCCATTTTGAATTTATTGTTTGCAGAATGAGAGACAGATAACCTGTTTCCATTTCCTCAACGGATTCCCTGCACCACTGATTAAAGGAACTGTCCTTCCCCAATGTCTCTTTCTGGTGAATAGTCAAGCATCACTGGACTGTGAATGAACTGGGTTATTTCTTAACGTTCTTTTTCATATTACTGAATGATGTTTTGAAATCTTTTATGTGTATGGGTGATTTGCCTTCATGTATGTTTCACAGCATGTGGATGCAGTACCTGTGGAGGCCAGAAGAGGGCATTGGATAACCTAGGCCTGGAGAGACATATGACTGAGCCACCATGTAGGTGTTGGGAATCGAACCCTGGTCCTCTGCAAGTGCAGTCAGCGCTGTTAACCACTGAACCTCTCTCCAGCCCCCAAAGGTGTTCCATTTTTAAACTACACCCCCTTTGATGTATTCTCTTACTCTGCATAAAAATTGCTAAAAACAAGATAAACTCATAGTTGTGTTAACCAACACACTTTGCATCCAACCAGTAAGTTTTGGCATTTCTGTAACCACACCTTAAACTGACTCTACACGATGCTGCCAGTACTTTCCTAACCACTCAAACTAAGAGTGGGATCAAGTCCTCACCACAGAGGGTCCTGCTTCTGGGGGAATCCGCTGTGAGGTAACTGTGCCCAAGCCTCCAGGGTAGGCTGGCAGGCATGAGGAGGGTTGGAGATCAGTTCATGATTAGAGAACAGACTTCCCGGGTAAGGAAGAGCTGCTCATCGGGATGCAAGTGAAACAGACAGAATCCACCGCCAGTCAAAGAGACAGCACCACCAAGCACCCACCGATGTGCTGTGTCCGGCATATTTCACCATGACAGAAGAATATACCTAATTAGGAGGAAATGATCAGACATTTGGGGCACAGGGGACACTTTACCAGACAACCAGCCTAAACTGTTAAGGAAAAATAAAAGTGGTATCGTGGGAAATGAAGAAGCTGGAGTGCTGTTCTCGACGCTGAGAAGAGGGATACAGCTGAAGGCAATGCGTGACATTTAAATGAATCCTAAGCTTCTGGTTAAGGACTGCACAAGATATCCGGGGACATCAGCCAGTGGGCTACATGTTAGATTGTTGGGTCTGGGGTCGCACAGATATTGAGGACGCAGCCACAAAGTTAGATCAACAGAGGCCCCTTTACTCCATCACTGCAGGGTACCAGAACTTCTAACTAGTTAGGGCCATCGGCAGGTCAGGTTCCAACACCGGGACCCTGAACAGAGGAAACAGTCCTTTTTTTTTTTTTAAAGCAAAAGCCACAAGTAGGGGGGATCAGGCATGATATAAGAAGGAATTTTTACAATTTGAGGTTGTCTTGGGTGATGGTACATTCCGGGAATTTACAACTCACAACTCGTGATAACATTTTACAACTTGTAGTACAATTTGATAACAAGGTATTTGTACAAGCGTAACAGGGGTTTATAAAAGCTTGTTTACACATCTGTGCTTATCTTAACACAGCTCTTGACACAGCTGGGGTTGTGTCTTAATTTTTAACCAACTGCTCTTCTCATAACTGCAGAGAATATGGAACAAGGGTCATGTCACAGAAGAAGCAGGGTAGGTACCTAATGTTTTTTAATTATTGTGGACTCCACAGATTATATAGAATCCTCACCAAATTTTGTGGTGACGCCGTAGTAATGATGGATGCTATCCTTATACTTGAGATGTACACTCAAGTAATTTTAATTTTCATACAATATATTTTGATCATAATATTTCTCCTCCCTTAGCTCTTCCCAGATACTCCCTCCCTCCAAGTATTTTTGAGGGAAGATTTCATATCCACTACTTACTTTCAAATATCATGCAAAATATTAAGTCATAGAGGAACAGAGAACAAACATGGCTACACGTTAACAAGCGTGGAATCTAGGTGAAGGGCACACAGGTACAGCACTATTGATCCATCAACTGTTTTTAAAGTGAGAGGTGTTTCCCAAGGTTTAAACTTTGGTTTGAAGAATACAGTTCCCTTCCTCACGGCTGACTAGACAGGAACATGGTTGTCTCCGCCTCTGCTGTGTGTATTAAAAGTTCTACAGGCTAGAGAAAGGTTCTGTAGTTGAGAATGTATGCTGCTCTTCCAGATGACCCAGGTTCAGTCCCATGTCAGACTGAACTGTCACTCCAGCCCCAGGAGGCTCTGGGGCTGCTGGCTCAGTGGGTACCCGCACTCACATACCCACTGAGCCAGCAGCCCCACACACATGCACAAAATTAAAAATAATTTAAAAAATCTTTTAAAAAAATCACTCTACATTTTTCCTTAATACATGACCTGAAAGCAAGAACAATTTCTAAACGTGGACAGAATTTAAAGGCAGGCAGATCTTAAGCAGAATCTAAACTGAATAGCTGAGGGGCTCCCAAGCCAAAAAGAGGTTTGGCAAGTTGGAGTGAGGAGCCAAAGGCTTTGCTAAGTGGGAACTGGAGGATCCTCCTAGAACCTGGGAGAAGTCGCCTGTATGTGGAATTAAAACAAAAAAAAAAAATCTCAAGCTCAAACTCTATACCACTGCCAGCTGCCTACCCAAAGATGTGAGTGGGAAATGGAGGGAGAAATCAGAGCCCAACGTGGTCCCATGAGTGTCTGTGAGCCAATTTCCTGCTGTCCCAGGGTCAATAAAATCCCTGCAAAAGCAAATGGGAATAACACCCCAGGCAAACCCCAGTCCCCAGTCCAGAGCAAGGAGGCAAGCCAACCTGGGGCAGAAAAGAAGGAAGTAGTTGCTATTTTTTTCTTGACTCTACTGGAAAAACAAAAACACAGCTCCTGAAGGAACGCTCGCTCCTAGCACACCCTCCTCTCTTTGTGGGAACTAATGTTTCAGGGTAGGTGCGGTCTTTCTTCTCAAACCCGATCTCTGAAAAATTGTCTTCAACTGGGCTAAGGGAGTGAGTCGGCCAGTAAAGTGTCCGCTGCACAAGCCCAAGGGACCAGGTTGTGTTCCCATAATCTACATAAAAATCTACTGTGCTGCACTCACCTAATACCAGTGCTGGGAAGGCAGAGATGGGCAGATCCCCGGGCTTGCTGCACAGTCACTCTGCCCAAATCAGGGAGTTCCAAGCCAGTGAGAGGTCCTGCCTCAAGAGTAAGATGGAGAGTAACTGAGGATGACAGAGATATCAACCCCTGGCCTCTACATGCACACAGGCATACATGTACACACACACACACACACACACACACACACACACAAGGAAAACATACTTTAAATCTAAGCAATTTATTCTGCAGGTCCTTAATTGTATCTCATTATTATCATATTATTACTAACAACAATTACTATTGCATTATTATTATTGATATTATTATTATTATTATTATTATTATTAACTTGTTCTCACTAGAGGTCACTTTGTTCTCTACTTGGAAATAGATACTCGGGAGCTTTCTGTCGACTTAGGCCTCCAGATTGCTCAAACCTTTACGGAGAGGCAACCTTTCTTTCTGCTCTGGTTATACAGTTTTCAAAGTGACTTTTTCCCTGAGAACTTTCTGCCCTTTATGTTCCAGTGACTTACTGAGGAACTCTCTTCCAGCTCAGTGATCTTCCCTTCTCTTCACCATTATACAACCAGCTAAGAGATGCTTGTGGTTTCCGAGGTCTGACACCGGCAGGGATAAAGGACATTCTGCGTACACACTCTCATTTGAACAAGCACTGCTTTTTAGTTTTTATGGTGCTGGATATTGGCTTGACTGAAATTCTATTTTAGGTAGAAGAGATTGATTTTAAAGAATGATCGGTAACTCCAGTGACAGTATTTGGCTTGTTTCTTTTCAGTCATCGGTTACTGATCTCCTAGGTTGTGGACTCCCTCTCGTGACGTACACCTTTTCCCAAGTCAATTCCAGCCATATGCTGTCTACAACACAATGCAAGGATACTCTCTTTCCTACTAGATCTGTAGGAAACACTTCCTTTTTAAAGTCAGATAAAAACTGGGGGCCCATGTCTCCCACCATGCAGTCCAAGTTCTGTCCTTCAGCGTATAGCCAGTCCTTCTGATTGGCAGATTCTATGTTTGCAAATTCACATATGCCCTAAACCAGCAGCCAGTGCTCACAGCATTTTTAGTTATTTGTGAACATACAGAGCAGAACAGAAACAAAGTTCCTCACCAGGGCCTGGGGAGATGGCTCAGTAGGTAAGGTGCAAAGCATGAGGACCTGTGTTCAGTTTCTAGAACCCACATGTAAAAGTCAGGTGTGGTGGCATGTACTTGAAACCCCAGCACTGAGCAGGCAGAGACAAGGAGATCTGTGGGGCTCACTAGCCTACCAGCCTAGTTTCCTTGGCAAGTGCTAGGCCAAGGAGAGACCCCATAACAAAACAAACAAGTGTGGACAGCAATGGCATTCACGTGGCCCTCTGGCCTCCACACACACACACAAAACCGTTACTCAGCACGTTCTCAGCTGGTCAGAGCAAGGGGACACTGCCTTCTTACATTAGTTCGACTACACAAGCAGCCTTTCCACTGTGCATTCACGATACTTTTGGTACTTTGTGGTTTTTGTTGGGATGTCACTGCTAAAAATGGACCCCAAGCATAGTACAAAGTGTTTTCTCTGATGTTCCTGGGCACACAGAGGATGTGCTGGCCCTCATGGAGGAAGCAAGTGTGTTGGCTAAGCCTCATGCAGGAATAAGAGGTAATGATGTTAGCCGTGAGTTTAGTGTTAATGAACTAACAACATTAAATTAAAAAAACCCACATCAAATATATTGATTGGTTGACATAAAGGTTCTTGTTCACCTCCCTGCATTTTCCCCAGGAGCAGCAGTTTGAGATTTGCTTAGTTGGGGTTGGTGGTAAATCTCTAAAACAACCACTGTGACTAATAAGAATCTATTGCGTTTCTTCTATGTTTTCGAGTAGAGTTCACTGGTGATCTGAGACCTTAACAAATTACTGTAAGTTCCACTGTTTTAGAGGTAGGACAGAAGGGATATTCCCAGGGAGGAACCCAGGAAAGCCATGATAGAAACCACCTTTGAATTCTCCCAAGTTCGTGTTAAATACAAGGGACCTCTCTCAGGACATGCCGAGCATCTAAGGCTCATTAGACCAAGGGCGTGCCCGTGGTGACCTTTGTAACAACTTCACTCACAGTGCACGTCATGACTTATGAAGGACTGTCACAGGCATCCTCTCAATTGCTTTGTATTCTTACCTACACTGTGAGAAGTGAGAGTGTGACCCGTATTCCCACATGAGGCACTGTGGACCTCAGAGAGGAGACGGCTTGATCAAGACTCACCGCTGCTCAGTGTGGCCGGAAGTCGAACCCAGGCCCTCTTGTGCCGCTTGTTCTGGCATTTTCCAGACCAGCCCTGGCTGTCAGTCCCTCTGTGCCCCTTCCCTCCATGAGCATGTTTCTGGTTGCACCATCCCATAATTCACTGAACTAATAGTTTCATTTTTGTGGTGGTGGTGGTGTTGCTGATGCTGCTGAAATAGATCTCAAATAGCTTAGGCTGGTCTTGACCTTGGCATGTAGCAGAGGCTAGCCTTGAAGCCCTGATCTTTCTGCCTCCATCTCTTGAGCTGGCATTACAGGCATGTGCCATCATGCCAGGAAAAATTAGTATATATATATTGGTTTTTCAAGACAGGGTTTCTCTGTGTAGCTTTGTGCCTTTCCTGAAACTCACTTGGTAACCCAGGCTGGCCTTGAACTCACAGAGATCCACCTGGCTCTACCTCCCGAGCGCTGGGATTAAAGGCGTGCGCCACAACCGCCCGGCAAAACTAGCATATATTTAAGAGCCAAATCATCAACAAAAAACAACTGAATTTTCACTGTTCATGTTACAGCTCTGAGGCATGTCACCATCAGTAATAGCCCAATGAGGGCAGGACACGTGAACACCCTAGACCAGTGCTTCTCAGCCTTCCTAATGCTGTGACACTTTAACACAATTCCTCATGGCTGTCGTGATCCCCAACCACAGAGTTATTTTCATTGCTACTTCATAACTGTAATTTTGCTACTGTTATGAATCATAATGTAAACATCTGTGTTTGCAATGGTCTTTAGGTGACCCCTGTGAAAGGGTCATTTGACCACAAAGGGGTCGAGATTGACAGGTTGAGAACCATTGCCCTAGACATACCACAGGGTTGTAAAGGAAGTGTCGTATTTATCTGGACATACACAAAACAGTAAATTAGGCTGTATTATCAAATCATTATGTCTCAGGTCACTTCACAGTTGGGACATGATGGTTTTGCAACCTGGAGAGAATAACAATGGGTTTGCAGGGGGAAAAAAAAGCTTTTTAGTTCCAAAGACATCTGTGCGTATGATATGCAGTAGAGCCTCATCCCTTTTTGGTGCTGCAGAAACATTCTGGAAAACAGAGGTTGGGGTGAAGAGTCATCAGAGAAGCAGAGAAGCTGCCACCATTGTTTTTTTTTGTTTTGTTTTGTTTTGTTTTGTTTTTCGAGACAGGGTTTCTCTGTGTAGCTTTGCGCCTTTCCTGGAACTCACTTGGTAGCCCAGGCTGGCCTCGAACTCACAGAGATCTGCCTGCCTCTGCCTCCCGAGTGCTGGGATTAAAGGCGTGTGCCACCACCGCCCGGTGCCACCATTGTTTTTATTGATCACATCCACAGCCTTCAATCCATATTCAGTGGGGATATACAGGACTGATGTTTACATCTCTTTGTCCCCTTTAGAATTGTCCTAATGGTGAGTCCACATATGTCTGGGAACTTAGGACCTAAGTAAGCACATGCAAGACTTCATTGCACTGGCAATGACTACCTAGAGCCAGACTTGGGATCTGTTCCCTAAAGGAACAGAAATGAATAAATTTGTATGTATGTATGTGTGTGTGTGTATACATATATTCATGCATGCATGCATACATGCATATACATATAGTTGAGTTGACAACCAAGATTAACACTACCCTCTAGGGCAGTGGTTTTCAACATTCATAATGCTGCGACCCTTTAATGCAGTTCTGCATGTTGTGGTGACCCCTAACCGGGAAAATATTTCCATTGCTACTTTATACTATTAGGAATCATAATGTAAATATTTTTGGAGGTAGAGGTTTGCCGAAGGGGTTGAAAACCACAGCTTGAGGACTGCTGCTCTAAGATAATGTGTTTATGTGGCTTTTGAGAAACAAATGTTTAGTTATAAACTGAGAAACTATGATTTTAAAAATTGTGAGCTGCTCTCTGCAAAAGGAGGAACCCCTGGAATTGTTGAGCTGACCGAGGCAAAGTGTGCTGCCTCTACTCATGAGCTGCTCCGGTGGCTCTGCGCCCCATAATGAGGCGACTCTAAGGAGACAAAGCGTCACTCCGCATAAGGACTTCAAAAGCCTAGGGCAGCCTGTCCAGAGAGCTCGTGCCCAACTTTGTCCTCTGTGTCCTCTCCCAGCTGTGAGGGAATCGCCCTAAGAGAACAGCTTGAAGGAGGAGAGACTGGTTTTGGCTCACAGCTTAAGGATTTTCCAACCATAGCTCATTTTCATTAATTCTGGGTGTGTGGGGAGGCAGAAAGTCATGACAGTAGAAGTGACCCACTTCATAGACCAGGAAGCAGAGAGACAGTGGTCACTGGGGACTTGCCATAGCTTTCAGAGGCAGCCTCCAGTGACCTACACCCTACCTACATCGAGACTCTGACTCTCCAAGTTTCCACAACCTCCCTAAAATAGCCCACCAAACGAGGAGGATCAAGCTGTCAACACACAAGCCTGTTGGGGACATCTCAGAATCAAACTGTAACGTCCTCTGCCGTACAAACTCCATGCAGATTCTGGTCACCCTGGAAAAGCGTCTTGATGGTCGGTTTCCACAAGGGTGATAGGAAAAAGAAGAAGTCAGTGAAATAGGGGTGGGGCAGGAGGGGTGGTGGGGGTCACTGCAAGCGAAGCCTCAGGCAACCTGTAATGTAGACCACAGGGTAGGTTTCTTTAAAGTGGGAACTGGGTGGATAGAGAGAAAGGTGACATGTTAAGCTAACGTCTCTCTGTTCCCTCTGCTGGCAAGTGGATTCCCAACTCCAGAAGGTCACTAGTGAACTCACACTGTTCTGACTAGGCTGAAACATCCGAGTCTGTAGAGCAAGGACTAGGATACAGGAGAAGGGGAAGATTCCGAGCTTTCAAAGAGAACGTGTTCAAGGCACTATTGAGGTCTAGTGAAGACGGAAAAGGTGGCCCCGGCAGCAGGCATACTGACTGTGCTTCATAGCTGAAAAAAAAATAGATAGTCCTCAGAACTAGCACTGCCTTAAAGGGGATACGTGGACAAGCTCTCTCGAGCCTTGCTCCTGCGCTTACCTCACAGCCAAGACAGAGACATCCAACCCCTCTGACAGCGGGTATTTGCAGCGGCACCTGCTCTAAGTGTTACCATCCTGCACGATCTACCTCCTTCACACAGGAAAAATGTATAGATTTCCTCACCTCATCAAGTCCTTCTGGATGTCTGGAATCATTGGGAATAATTAACAGGAAAAGGCTGCTGTGTTCCCAGTGCCTTCCTGTGACCCGGAGACTCGGGTTTGCATTGTACATCCTGAAGGAGGCCAGGCTTCTGGGTCTGCTCCTGGAAGGGGGCGTGGGGGTGAGCAGCAGGTCACTCGTGGTTTTTTGCCTTCCTGACGAAATGTGGCATTTATCCTTAGCACTCTGCCAGATGCCTGAAATCCTCGTGTCTTTACAAAATATTTTTCTATTTAGTTGAATCAGGCGGCACAACTGCCATACGTCTTCTCCCTGTGACTGCCTTCCACAGCCTGTGCCTTCACGAGACTTAGATGAGGTTTGGGTGATTCATGGCGCTTAAACTTCTCCAGAGCACTTTTTTCCATTGGAAAATTCTCCGAAACTGAATGCATCATCAACACAGTTGTCCATGCATTAAAGAGCTACAAGCAAAACAATGAGCACCATTTTTTAAAACCTACGCTTAAGCCAAGAAAAACAGTTATATCACAAGATGTTAAAAGACCTTATATTTCAGTTTCCAGGGATCTTTCAGGAAGAACATGGCCTGTCTTTGTCTTAGGGCCCCTTATTCTAGGCTTTCTAAATTACAAATGAAAGAAATAGCTTATATTCGGTTTAGCTTGTTTTCAAGTTATTAGCATGATCTATGGAGATTTAAGTCACACAATCTGCTATATTTGTGTGGAACGGATCACCCTTTGACCACGTTAATTCTTTTCTTCATTCTTAGGGAAAAGAGAATTTATTTTGTAATTTATCTGGCTTCCTCATTGGTGTTCTTACATATTAAATAAGAAGAGAGTTACCTAACATGCTTTCATGTGAGATCTTCTAGAGTCTTTTGTGAACATATAAGTTGTACTAAGGAAACACAAATCTCATCTGGGACTTCACATTAAAGGTACTAGACTTGTGTGAGAGTGCATAGATATAATCCCAGTATTCAGGAGGATTGAGAATTGATGCCAGCCTGGGCGGCATGTGGAGCTCCAGGACATGTTGAAACAGAGACTCGGACTCAAAGCAAACAAACAAGCAAACGTGTGTGTGTGTGTGTGTGTGTGTGTGTGTGTGTGTGTGTGTGTGTTATGTTTTTCCTGCCGTATGTATTCATTGCACATGGTACTGTTACATAAGGACATTTTTATATAGGTATATTGACTATATTTCTCACACACCCCCTTACCCTCCCATTTTCTCCTGGTCCCATCAGTCCCCTCTGTTCCCCAGACAGCTTTGATTCTACATTATATAAATACATACATATGCCATATGTACATGCATGATTTTATGCTTCTGTATAAAATATACACCTGACTATATTCTTATCCATTTGTCTCCATCACATAATGAAGAACTGTCCCAGTGGGAATCCAGAGATGCAGGCTTATGTCTATCTCAATACTCTTTTGCTTTTCCCACAAGTCAAGTGGCATCATCTGGGTCCTCTCCTGTGTTATTCAGCAGAGTGAGACAGGAGCATCACGGCTTTGAGGCCAGCCTGGGCAATATGGTGAAATAGCATCTCAAGGAAAAGCAATGTCTCCCATCTCAATGTGTAATATGTTTATTCTCTCTTATTTAACAACTAGTTACTGAATGTAACTGGGGGTTGGAGGAAAACACAGGGCACTGGTTAAGAGATGGCCTGCGTAGGATGGGAGTCCCACACCTATAAAGCGGTACTACCTCCTGTGTGTGTGTGTGCCATAATTAAACGCATTACAATAAGAGTCTGTGCTTGCACATAGTAAACACTCAACAAATATTAGGCACTATCAGTGCTGTTTTAACTGATTGCTAGAGATAGAAAAATGGAAATATGGAAATTCATAGTTCCTACCCTTGAGACAATTACAATTTAATCACAGGTGGCTATACAAACAGAAGAGACCAACAGCATAATTCCTACAGCAGAAAAGCTATGCAAGGGTGAGTAGAACTTTTCATGTGCTTCATATCGTTTGGATAAACTGCTTTGTTTATCCAAGTCGTACTTGAATCCACAAGGGTTAAAATGTGCTATTCCAGGGTTAAAAATACACCATCACACTGTGTCTTGTCCTTGTCAAATTGCACATTTTTCACACCAATAAAAATGTTAGAAAATTTTATAATAGGACTTGAAATCAGAAGGCATGGATATATAAGTTAGCACTCTTCTTATTACATGGAAAAGAAATTCAAATCAAATTCACTTAAGCAAAAAAGAGAATTCCTTCATTACTTCATGGAGCTGAGAAATCAGAGTTCAGCTGGTTTATCAAGGTCAACCTCTCCCTCACACTATCTCTCCCTCTATCCAGATTCTATGTGTGCCCCATTCTCTGGAATAGTCCCCATGCTCATAAACATCCAGGTTCATAGCCTCCCCACTGACTATCCCTGGAACAGACAGAGTTCCTTTCTTCCTGGGCTCTAGCAAAGCTCCCTATGTGGCTCTCACTGACCTGTTTGGGGGGCAAGTCCGTCTGACACCACTGAGAAGAAGTCACTTGCCACATGCCCACTTTGGGACCAGACACAGGGTCATTCCCATTGATACCACCCCTAACTAGAGTGAGAAGTGGGCAGCTTCCACAAGGAAAGGGCATGGTGACCAGAGAAGCACAAACAAAAAAGACACTGGGCCTCCATCTCACCCCAGTTAGGATAATAATCACCCATAAAACAAGTGACAACACACGCTGCAAGAGTTCTGACAATAATGAACGTTACTCACTGCTGGTGGGGCTGTCAACTAGCTGAGCCACTGTGGAAGTCAGTACGGAGTTTCCTCATCATCATCAACCTAAGCATAGGCCTGCTGTGACCCAGCCACACCACCCCTGGGTGTTTACCAAAGGACACCAGGTCAGCACGTTGAAGAGATACTTGCCCATCAGTATTTACCACAGCACCAGGTGACCAGCAACCAAGGGAAGGGAAGAAAAATGTGCTATAAACCAGGTGTGGTGGCACATGCTCTTAATCCCAACACTCAGGAGGCTCAAGCCGGTGGATCTCTGTGAGTTCAAGAACAGCCTGTTTCAAGAACAGCCTGGTCTACATAGTGTGTTCTAAGCCAGCTGGGGCTACAAAGTGAAATAGGGTCTCTAAAAAAGAAGATGTGTTTTATGTTCCACACAGTGGAACTTTTTCAGTCATATAGAAGAATGAAGTAGGTCATTTTCAGGAAAATGGATACACACTGACAATTATATAAAGCAATTTAAGCCAGACTCAGAGAAATAGATGCCACATTTTTCTCTCATTGCTAAGTCCTATATATAATAAATGTATAAAATTATATATATATATATAGAGAGAGATGATAGATAGATAGATAGATAGATAGATAGATAGATAGATAGATAGAT
>CABHPH010102342.1:0-11235 GCA_902168325.1 Peromyscus nudipes
CCTCTCTCTCTCTGCCTGGTACTAGTAGGGTTTGGTTTGGTTTGGTTTTCTCTGCTCCCCCTTCAGCTCCTCCTCACCCCCACCCACATCCCAGTCCCTGGTCCATAGCCCCTTCTTCCCGACCTGGCCAAGGCACTCTCAGGCTGGTCCCAGGTTTCCCTAGAGATAGACCAGAAGGGTGTTGCGGTCCTCCCTGGGACTCAGTTTCTCTATATGTAAAATGGGGGTGGCGATGGTAAAACCCGCTCGTTGCCTCACGGGTGCCAGAGAATTTTGCACCCAGTGGTTGCCTTTGACCATCCAACCCAATCCAGGGACCAGAAGGTCCTGGTCTCCCCGTGTATGAGCTGGAAGTAAGGACCTGCTCTGCTCCCAGGGTGACCTTGGGGACCCAGGGAGCTCCTGCACTTCTTGGGGTGGTGGGAGGAGCGCCCAGCAGCTCCTGGTACCTTCTCTCTCCCTGCCCTTCCTCTGAGCATCTGCACTGGAAGCCCCTCAGCCACAACCATCCTCTGGGTTTCTGACTCAAAGTTAGACTGCGGGCCTGAGCAGGGCAGGAGCCACAAAGCCAGCTGTTTGGCCCATACCCCTCAAAAGGAAACTTCAGATTCCCTGCTCCGTGGTCTAAGAGGCCAGGCAGAGGCAGGGGTCTCAGGCAGCCACAGACCTGAGGCAAGCAGTGGCCTCAGTGGATAGGCAACCATCTATCCTCAGCACGCTTAGGGCCACAGCTTCTCAGACAACACCTAGGAGATGCCACCCTTGGACTGGGAGTGTGCAAAGTGCCTGGGATGAGGGAGGAAAGAGCAGCTCACTGTGGCCTGGCTGTGATTGCCCCACAAGGATCCCAGCGGTGCCCACAGCAGCCCCTAGAAAGTTGCTACTGTTGGCATTCTACAGAGGAGGGAACTGAGGCATGGAGCTGAGCAAGCACGGTGAGTTCTGAGACTGGGCAGTCCAGGCCTTGGCTCCCTTGGCGATCTCGACAGGCCCTGGCTGTGTGGTGAAGATGAAAGGCAGAGGGATGGAGAAGGTTCTGGAACAGCTGTCCTGAGACCTTCCAGGCCTAGCGAGAGCCAGGAGGTCTCCATGTAAACAGTTCCTCGGTGATTTCCAGTGTCATAAGTTGCGACACAGTCTTGTAACTGTGCCCCCCTCCACCCCACAGCTTCTCATTTCTTGTCCTAGTGAGGACCTCAACAGCGGTGACAGTGGTAGCTCCTGACTGGGCGTCTGGGCACCCAGTGCCGACCTTAGCTTTGGCTTGGAAAGTCACCCTGAGCTGTTGTGGCCGGCCCCAGAGACCACCCTCACCCCTGAGTTACTCACCACAGCTCCCTGTCAGCTCCAGCCCCAGCCCTGCTGGCCAGCCAAGTTTCCTTCAGATGACCAGACTAAGCAAGGGTCCAGGAGCTAGCCCAACTTGCTAGGAAGCAGCCTGGACTCGTCCATCTGGAGAATCCAGCTTCTGACAGCTGTGTGACGAAGCTTCTTGGGACCACCCCTCCCATGTCCCTTTGACGGGTGCCCACCAAACTCGATCCCGTTCCCCAGCCTTCTCTCCTGAGCCCACCCAATGGTTTCCTTACTTCCCTGGAAATTGGATGGCAGTTGGCCAACGCATGTGTATGTGGAATATGTGTGCATGTTTGTGTGGGTGTTTGCACATGTGTTCCAGGGTGCATGTGCTACATGTTTACACAGAGACTAGAGATGTCTAGCTTGCTTTTCAGACAAGGGCTCTCACTGAACCCAAAACTCTCTGATGAGCTCAGGGGACCTGCTTGACTGTCTCCTCCTGAGCACTAGAACTTCTGACAAATGCTGCTACTCCTGGCTTTTATGTGGGTGCCGGGGAGCCAAACTCGGTCCTCCATGGTTGAAGAGCAAACACTCTGCACACTGAGCCATCTCCCAGCCCTGCCTTTTGTGAGACCCGGTTTAATTTCCGTCTTTGTCGCCGTGATTCCCATTTACAGAAACGTTGGCGGTGTGTGTGGCCTTGCTGTGTGATTACCGGCCAGGGTCACTCACACATACAAGCTGTTGCTGTGGCTTGTCTCTGAAGGTCTCCGATTCTGGGGTGGGTATAGCGGGAGGCTGAGAGCTGCAGGCCATGGAGCGACCTTGGAGCCTCACCTCACCTCTTGGAGTCCTGACTGCCTGCTTTCCGGCGTGGAGACAGGCTGATGAGAGTTCAGTGGGATTCCCTCCTGAAGAGTGTCTCGCTGGCTGCCTGGTTTGTAAGGGCTGTGCTGATATCACACAGTACCTGGGGACGGGAAAGGGTCTGACTAAGGCGTTAGGTGTGTCACTGAAGAACCCAGGGCACATGCGCAAACCAGGACAGCTGTGCCATCCCTGGCTGAGCAGCCTTATGATGTAGGCCTCTTACATGTCGTCCATCGCTGACCAAGACCCTCGACGTAGCGTGTAGCTGACCAACCATGGCCCTGCTGCCAGGGACCAGCCCACCTGGGCTGGCTTTTGCAGCTTGCCCTTCATGCCAAGTGTATGACCAGCGGGTAGGGCTGTCGGAGGTGGGCTGTTTGGATCTGGCTTCCGGGATTCTGGGCAGGGGCAGGACGGGGGCTTTGGTTGTCATCCCCATCCTGTCTCTCTGGCCCAGTGCTGTGCTGGCCACGTAGTCTTGCTTGGGAAGAGAGGGTTAGAAGGACGTCAGTCTCAAAAGCAGTCATGTTTACCTTCTACCATGGTCCTTATCCTTATGCTTTTCAAGAAGAGGTGGCGTGGTGCTGGTGTGGTGGCAGGGTGGTGGCGTGGTGCTGATGTGGTGGTGGTGTGGTGATGGTGTGGTGGTGGCGTGGTGCTGGTATGGTGGTAGGGTGGTAGTGGTGTGGTGGTGGTGTGGTGGTGGTGTGGTGATGGTGGTGTGGTAGTGGTATGGTGGTGGTGGTGGTGGTATGGTAGTGTTGTGATGATGGTGGTAAGGTATTGCTGTGGTGATGGTATGATGGTGGTGATGGTGTGTGTTTTGAGACAGGGTTTCACCATATAGCCCAGGCTGGACTTGAACCCATCACCCCCACCTGCTGTCATCCCCAGTATTAGATAACAGGCATGTGCCACTAAGCCTGACTCAAAAAAAGTCTTTTTCAAAGACCTTTTTGAACCACACCCAGTATCTGAGTACTTGCTTAATGCCCAGAGGTGTTCCTGGCCCTGAGAAGGTCAGACAGGGTGGCCCACATTGTGAGCATGTGTGGGTGCTTCCCAGTTATTTCTCTGTTGTCGTGATAAAATGCCCTGACAGAAGCCCCTTAAGGAAGGGATGGTTTTCTTTGCCCGACACACAGCATCTGGGAACATCAAGACAACAGCAGCCAGCCACATCAGATCCAGTCAGGAAGAGAGCCATGAATGCACAGTGTGTCTCAGTTCCTTTTCTCCATTTCAGTCCAAGATCCCAACCAAGGGATGGGGCTACCCAGAGTGGATGGGTCTTCCCACTCCACCCCTGGAAGTAAGCCTGTCCCTAGATTCTGTCAGGTTGACAATTTGTGCTAACCATCCCAGAAGCCAAAGCCCCTACCTGCCCAGTTTGGCCTCACAGTGTCCCGGGGAGTGTGGGGATGGAGGTGTCTGTCCCAGGCTGGGAGGACTAGGGTGGGAGGTGCTGGGGCTGCTGGGCCTGAAGTCCTGTCCTGGTTCAGAGTAGAGCCGTGAGCTTGGCAGGGAAGGCAGCCCTGGAGTGTGTGTGGGTCCCAGCAGCTGGCAGTAGGCAAGGTTTGGGGAACAAACTATGCATGCCTCTGCCCTAGAAGAGGTACTTCCTGGGAGCAGAGACTCACCAAGAAGGGGACCTGTGAAGACGGGGTCGAGAGGGACAGAATATGGCACACAGTCAGATGTCACAAAGGTCTGCTCCTAGACCTGCTTGTCAGCACTCCCTAGCTGGAGAGATAGATGGCTCAGTGCCTGAGAGACTTCCTTATTCTCAGGATTCTGATTCAGTTCCCAGCACCCTCAGCAGGCTGCTCAACCACCTGTAACTTAGAGATCTGACACTCTGTCTTCCACAGACACCTGCATGCACGTGGGGCACACAAACTCATGTGACCTCACACATATGCACAAAAAATAAAAATAAGTGTGGACAGGGTGTGGTGGCACATGCCTGTAATCCCAGCACTCAGGAGGCAGAGGCAGGCAGACCTCTGAGTTCAAGGCCAGCCTGGACTATATAGCAAATTTCAGGACAGTCTGGGCTACATAGTGAGACCTTGTCTTAAAAAAAAAAAAGTCCCATCTGGCACACCAACATTCCTTAGGTCCTTTTGTTACAGCAGATGGACTATCTGTCATTTGTTCCCAAAGTGGATGTGTGTGTGTGTGTGTGTGTGTGTGTGTGTGTTGTTAGTGCATGTGTATACATGTGTGTGTGTGCACCTGTGTATACATACATAAGGAGGTTAAAGGTCAACACTGGGTATCTTCCTCAACCAGTCTTTACCTCTAGCGTGTGGTGTGTGTGTGTGTGTGTGTGTGTGTGTGTGTTTTGTGTTTAGCCCTGACTGGCCTGGAACTCACAAAGATCCACCTGCTTCTGCCTCCAGACAACTGGGATTCAAGGTGTGTTCCACATGCCCAGTCTCTACCTTACTTTTTGAGACAGGGTCTCTCACTGAACCTAGAGCCACCAACTGGCCAGACTGGCTGGCCAGGCAAGTCTAGGTATCTTCCTGCCTCAGCCTTCTCAGAGCTGAGATCATAGATGAATACACTGCCATGCTTGGATTTTGTTTGTTTGTTTGTTTTGTTTTTTGAGACAGGATTTCTCTGTGTAGCCCTGACTGTCCTGGAACTCACTCTGTAGCCCAGGCTGGCCTCGAACTCACAGAGATCCCCCTGCCTCTGCCTCCCGAGTACTGGGATTAAAGACGTGCGCCACCACTGCCCTGCTCGGATTTTTTTTAATGTGGGTCCAAGGGATTCCACTCAGTTCTTCTTCATGCTTATGTGGCAAGCACTTGACTGAACCTCTCACCAGCCAGTAATCTTTTAAAATTACATTTACTTATTTATTTACATGTGTAGTATGTGTGTGGGCAGGCCCATGTCACAGCAAGCATGTGGAGATCATGGAACAACTTGCTGGAGTTAGTTTCTCTCCTTCCACCATGTGGGTTCCAGGGATTGAACTCAGGTCCTCAGGCTTTACCCACTGAGCCACCTTGCCTGCCCCTGAGAATCATTTTTTTTAAAATGTGCATTGATGTTTTGCCATGGGTGCTGGGTTGGGTCCCCTGGAACTGGAGTTACAGACAGTTATGAGTTGCCATGTGGGTGCTGGGAATTGAGCCCGGGTCCTCTGGAAGAGCAGCCAGTACTCTTAACCATTGAGCCATCTCTCCAACCCTGAGAATCATTTTTAAGAAGCTATTGTGCCCTTCTTCGTAGTGGCTTCCAGAGTGCTCAGAGGTGACTTCCTGTTTGGGATGGAGAAGACATATCCTCAGGATCATGGGCTCTGGGGACCTCTGTCACAGGTGGAGGAGATTCTTTGGTTTGAAAACTGGGGGAGGGGACAGTTGTCAGTCAGTGGCAGATACTCCATGTCCAACATACCTCTGAGTCCACTATGACTTCTGAACTTTTCTGGCAGGTGCATCCAAGGTTGGAACCCCCTGTGTTGTGAGGTGAGGTTGGGGAGGGAGGTTTGGTCTTCTCTCTAACCAGTGTGATGCTCCCTGGCTGTCTGATCCCCGTCTTGTGCCATGTGTGCCTAAGCTGGGCCTGCTAGCCTCCCCTGCCAAGCTGCAGATGGGTCCCCCACACTCTCCCCAGAGATTGCCAGGGTAGAGAATACAGGAAAGGGCCTGCCTACGGATCTTTCCATTCCTGTACCTCCCAGTGAGCTGTGGCCATCATCACTCCTCAACTTTTTGGCTACTCCCATGGTTGGTGGGTGAGGTAGGGGTGGGGAAACCCTGACTCCCACCCCACCTTGCACCCCGCATCTGGTGTGCTGGGCAAGTGCTTTGCCTCTGAACCAGCTCCTCTGAGAAGCTGGAAGGCTGGTGCGAGCTGCCCGGGGAGTTCAGAGGCAGTGGCCTCCCTCACACATGTGAGTGCCCATTCTTGGCTGGTCCCTCTCTTCATTGCTGAGAGTCTATCCAGCTGTGGTTGCCCCCAGCAGCCCCAAACAAGCTGACTGGGTGAGTAGGATCGCCCTCCTTTGGGGTGAGTCGAGAGGATATGACTAGCACAGGGCTCCTACCAGAAAGCCACCGAAGATCCCAATCACCCTAGGGTGGGTACCACTAGAATAAGCCGCTGGCTGGCTGACTGAAGGCACAATTCCTTGACAGTCCCTGTGGCTTGCCCTGCCACCCATCTAGGAAGTCTTCCCTCAGCAGGGTGCAGAGAGACCCTGCAGGGTCCTTCTGAATGCTGCTTGTTGCTGTGTGACCCTGATAGATGACTCTCCCTCTCTGAGTCCCATTATCTCTTTCCTGGGTTCCAGGTGCCCTGTAAAAGGGCTGACATCACTAACTCTCCCTTCCCTTCCTCCTCCTCTTCCTCCTGCTCCTCTTCTTCCTCTTCCTGCTCCTCTTCCTGCTCCTCTTCCTTCTGCTCCTCTTCCTCCTCCTCCCCTTCCTCCTTCTCTTCCTCCTCCCCTTCCTCCTGCTCCTCTTCTTCCTCTTCTTGCTCCTCTTCCTGCTCCTCTTCCTCCTCCTCCCCTTCCTCCTTCTCTTCCTCCTCCTCCTCTTCCTCCTGTTCCTCTTCTTCCTCTTCCTGCTCTTCTTCCTCCTGCTCCTCTTCCTGCTCCTCCTCCTCCTGCTCCTCCTGCTCTTCTTCCTCCTGCTCCTCTTCCTCCTCCCTCCTCCTCTTCCTCCTCCTCCTGCTCCTCTTCCTCCTCTCCCCCTCCCCCTCCTTCTCTGTAGCCCAGCCTCTGGCTCACAGTGGAGCTGAGACTGACCTTGAGCTCCTGATCCTCCAGCCTCCACCTCCTGAGTACTGAGAGCCCCCACGCCCAGGTAGGGCAGCAGGTCTTTACCGTCAGTACTGTCACAGTCCCTCTAATTTGGGTTTCTGCCCTTCCCACCCTGTCTTACCATGATCCTTCTGTGGCTTTCCATGATGAATGAAGGAGGCAGAGAAAAAGCAGAGGCATGGGGTGGGCTCTCAGGAAATTCAGCGGGGTGCCCCAGTGCGAAGCTAAGCCAGGACAGAGAACCTAGGAGGGGAGGGGGAGTTCGATGACTCAGGATGAGGGGCATCTCGAGCCAGCCTTTCCAGGGCTCATCCGAGCTCTCCCTGACCTTGTTATGTGCCTAGATCAGCTGGGGATCTTGTCCAGATTCTGCAGCAACTGGCCTGCATAGGGTCCTAGGGTTGGTGGGAAACTCCAGAGGGGAAGAGGCTGGACTGCTGGTATTCGTGTTGAGCAGTGAGGGTTTAATATTTGTGGTCTCCTTCCCTCTCCCCTGCTGCTGCCCCAAGCCCACAGGGGACTGTGGCCAACCTTTGGAGTCTGCAAGGGAAGGCCCTGGGGTTAGAGAACCCAGGGTGCCATGTTAGGAAGGACAGAGCAACTCCAGGGAAGAATTATGCCTGTAACAGAAAAGAAAGATCCCAGCCTTCTAGTGTGCAGACAGAGCTCCATTCCCACCCCCACAAGGCCCCAGGGACCTGAAAGAATGTGGTTTGCTGAGTGCTGCCTTGCCTCCCTGAAGGGGGTGGATTCAGCCTGAAAAAGTTGCGTGTGAAATGAATTTTTCTATATCCAATGCCATTTTCCAGTGGGTCGTGTTTTAAGACCATGGTTGTATTCCCTCAGAAAAATGTCCCTGTGTGTTTTAGAAGCAGCTAGCTCACACAGGGATGAAGATCCCCGTCAAGGGAGCATGGTGGGGTACCAGGACAAACCCTTCTCCGCAAGGGTGCACAGAGTCAAGACAAGACCTCAGTTTGGTCCTGTGTCCCAAAGGATTCTGATGGCAGGATCCCAGAGCTTCTGAGAAATGCAGGATTAGGAGAACAGCTCCCCCAGCCAGAATCCTGGAACTCTTGACCAGGAAGCATGCCATGGTCTGCCTGCTTTCACTAAGAGTAGTTTCCAAAGCATGTCCTCCGGGTCAGGATGCCTGGGAATGAATTTTGGGAGTCCTGTGGATGACAGTTCTGTTTCTGTATTAGTCACCAGCCGATGCATAACAAATGACCCCACACTTCAGCACTTTTTATCTCAGTTTCAGTAGATCAGGAATTCAGCTGCAGCCTCACGGGCTGTCCCCAGCCTGAGGTCACTGTGGCTGCAGCTGTCTGAAGGGTCCGTGCATCCTACAGACTTGCCTCGTGAACACAGGGCTGCTTGAGTTTCCTTCCAAGATGGCAGCTGGCTTCCACAGATTGGGCAATGTAAAAGAGCCTTTACGACCATGCCTTGGACAGCACCTTAGCCACCAGCCCTGTTCACTGTGGAAGGAGACAATACAGCCTGTAAATGCCTGAAGGCAGGAATCATTTGGAGACCATCTTGGAGGTTGGTGACCATGGCAACCATCACGTCAACACAAAGAGAGGTATCTTTCCTGGAGCACATTGTTGGTTTCCTACCATTTAGTGGACATGAGCGGCTTGGGTATTAACCAGGGATGTGAAGGAAATGGAAGAAACGAGGACTTACCAGCCACACTGAGCTCCGGGGATGGCAGAGGTGACAGTTGCAGAGCCCCATCTCTCAAGCCGTATTCGGCCAGGTCATGAGTGCCATGACACCAGGCAACCCTCACCCCGGGCAGCCTGTTCCACCCATGTTCCCAGGTTAGACCATTCATTTGTAAGCTGTGCATGAGGTGAGATTGTGTGTGTGCATGTGTGTGCATCTGTCTGTCGTCTGTCTGTGTCTGTGTGTGTTCACAGCTATAGTCACAATAGGATCGTGGGAGAGAACTGGAGCGGAAGGAGCTTAGGATGGACCCAAGCCAGTGATAAACAAATAATACAGATGAGGTAAAGTATTCATTGATTGTGCTGGGCAGTGGTGGTGCATGCCTTTAATCTCAGCACTAGGGAGGCAGATCTTTGAATTCAAGGCCAGCCTGGCCTACACAGGGAGTTCCAGGACAGCCAGGGCTCCACTGAGAAACCCTGTCTCAAACAAAACAAAACAAGATGTGGGGAGACTGAATGTAGAAACAGGTGAGGAGTGGGGTACCTACTGTCAAGTCACAGTCTGCTTGCGACGACAAAGGGCCACGCAGGCGGGGCGGGGCAGGGCCCTGGCTGGGAGGCCAAGTGGTAAATGCGTGTGTCTCTGGGGGTCCCCCACAGCAGTGTCTAAGCCTCACTGATCATTAGCTGTGTATCTCAGGCTAGTGACTTCATGGTCCTCAGTTTCCCATTTATAAAATGGGTGATGCTGAGGTCACCCCTCCGCACATTGTGATTCATATTCAGAGTCAGAGTCTGGACCCAGCCTGAGGACTCCAGATTGCTTCGCCAGGACAACCACACACTGATTATCACCATGGCACTCCAAGTTCAAGGAGTCCATATGGAAGTCCTGCTGACTTCAGTCCATGGGCCTTCTAAAGGAGCCCATGAATTCAGCCCCGCCTTGTGCTGGGGAGGTGTTCGGGCACAGGGTCTGCCAGCTCCTGCCTGCCAGTCTGGGTGCAGTGTGATTCTCCACTGGGGAAACATCCTGGGCGTTTCCCCCAGAAGACTCCACACACAGACTTCACACTGGCCCAGGTTTGTTACCCCAACACAGAGACTACAGACACTGGGTCCTGTAGCCTGGACTGGGCTGGAAGGGCATTCGGACGGAAGCAGGAGAAGGACCTGCAGGGAAGGACCAAAGGCACTTGCTTTGTGTCAGGCCTATCTGGGAGCTGTGTGACTCTGGGCAAGTGTCTCAGTCTCGCTGGGCCTTAGTTTCCACACACACAGAACCACAGATTGAATTTGCCTTTTGGTTCTCCATCTGTCCTGGGAAGTTTGGGGTAGCCAGGGGACCCAGAGACCTCATGGGTGTGCGTAAAGTGGGGCCAAACACCTCTTCCCCCGCTCCCATCAGAAAAGCTATCTGTGGGATACTGACATTTTGAGTTCTACTTCATCAAAAAGAAGGCTGTCAAGGCTGGGAGTGTGGTTCAGCTGGTAGAATGCCAAGCATGGACAGAGCCCTGAGTTCGATTCTCCAGTACTGCATAAACCAGATGTGGTGGCACACATCTGTCATCCCAGTTCTGGGGGGCAGGGGTAGAGGCAAGAGGGTCCAGTTATTTAGTGAGTTGAATCGGGGTGATGGGGGCCTCTCTGTAGTAAACACATTGCAATCTAGAGCTTTCCAACAGTCTTTCCTCTCTAGCTGTTTGCTTCATGCCTTAGGAAGTGAAGAGGACACACACACACACACATGCACACACACACACACACACACACATGCGCGCACAGGCACACACACAAAACTGCATGAGTTAGATGTCCTTTCCAAGTGGCTCCTGGTTTCTGGGCCTTGAATCTGCTTCTCTAACAAGACCTGAGGTCCAGGACAGGTGAGAAGCCAGGGACTAATTGGGACTGGGTGGGGGCAAGGATAGGTGGGAGGAGGCGGGGGGGGGGGGGGGGGGGGGGGGGGGGGGTGGTCCACTTCCTGTGGCTACCAACACTGAGGCTGGCTGGCAGCCAGTCTGGAGCTGGGTGAGCTGGTGGGCTGTGCTGGTTACAGGAGTCTATGTCAGGATGCCATGTGGAGTGTGTCCTGTTGGTGGCACTTGGGTGTGTTCAGGTGTGCTGGACTTCAGTGTATTGATTTGTAAATGAATCCCCTTCCGCTAGGTTGCTGTTCTGTGTGTATTTATGCATACTTGTGGAAGCCAGAGGCCAGCCTGTTCCTCAGGCCCTGTCTACCTCCTTTGAGATGGGATCTCTCCCTGGGACCTGAAGATCACTAATTAGGCTAGACATCTGGCCAGGGATCCTCCTGCCTCTCCCCCACTCCAGTACTAGAATTACAGTCGAATGCTTCCTTCCAGGCCTGGGTTTCTGATGTGAGTGTTAGAGACCAGATCTAATTCAGGTCCTCACAGTGTGGCAAAGGCTTTTCCCGCTAAGCCTCTCCTAGGCCCTGAGTTGTTCTTTACTGGAAAAACTTGACCATGTTGTACCCTGATCAGTCCTCTGCCTTCACTTCAGAAGGTGCAGGGTGGGGGTCGTGTGTGTGTGTGTGTGTGTGTGTGTGTGTGTGTGTGTGTGTGTGTG